>JAESUZ010001470.1:0-58131 GCA_017311185.1 Proteles cristata cristata
CAGTTAAGCTTCCGACCCCTGATCTCAACTCAGGTCATGATCTCACAGTTTGTGGGTTCGAGCCCTGTGTCAGGCCCTGCACTCAAAGTTCCAGAGCCTGCTTTGTATTGTTTCTCTCTCTGTCCCTTCCCTGCTCACGCTCTCTCTCTCTCTCTCTCTCAGAATAACTAAATAAATAATAAAAATTTAAAAATTAAATATTTAAAAATAATACAGGGAATGAGTATTTATTGACCTGAGAAGTTACTCACAAATGTTTGATTATAAGAACTTAACATTTTAATTACATTATATGTTAGTGTCTCTTCAGAATAGGGAAAACCATCAATTATAAAACAAACTGAAGATTTTTTTGGTAAGATATTTTTAGGCTAATTCCAGGTCTATAAAATTAGCTTACCCTATGGAAATTATAGTAATATATCTGTTCTTCAAAAAACTTTGTTTTTTTAAAGCAGTCTTATTTATCAAGTGGTGTTTTAATCATAGCACATTTAATTACTTTGAGATGATTTGATTAACAGTACTTCTTAGCAAACCATAAGAGACTTAACTATAGAGAACAAACTGTTGATGGAGGGAGCTGAATGAGTGGTAGGCTAAACAGGTGATGGGCATTAAGAAGGACACTTGTTGGGATAAGCACTGGATGTGTATGTAAGTGATAAATCACTAAATTCTGCTTCTGAAACCAATATTACACTATATGTTAACTAACTAGAATTTATTAAAAAAATTGAAAACAGTAAAGTACTTTCTAAAGTTGATAGACTTATTCTTAAGTGTGAATGTTTGATAGCTAATGCTAAATTGTATCATGTGATTTTTTTTTTTAACAATGTATTTTCACTGTGATTTAAAAGAAACTTGTATTTTAATACCATGAAGGGGGAAAAAAAACTGTGCTTGCTTTGAGGTGAACATTAATCACTACAGATTTTTCCTGATATTCCAAAGTAGAGTATTCCTATGAAACCTTTTGTAAGCCAAAATTGGTGGAAAGCAAAGAAGCAGTTACCGTTAGTTTAATATGGAAAAATTTTTTTAGTGTTCCCAGACCCAAAAAGTAACCTCTTAGGCTTTTCTGATACCTCAGGGCATATCTTGTTCTCACAGATGCACCAATGAAGAGCACAGATGCTCACAGAGGCAGCTTGATGCTGAGATGCTAAGGAAAGTTCCCAGGGAAGGAGCTTGGCAGGGCCACTCTTGCTGCTCAGGGGTGTGCACTGCCTCTTTACCAGCCCTCTGCACAACACACACTGAAGCTAGTTTTGCTTTTTGCCTCTTTTCATAAAACTGAAGAATCCTCTTCAGATTTCTTTTAGCTGCCGAAAACTGGTACTAAGTTTTTTCATAAAGGTGAAGTTGTGTTACGTGAGGAGTGCCTATATTCATGGTTTTTTTTTTCATCTTTCCTCTTAAAGTTCAGTTTCTAAGGTACCACTAAGCCCCTTTCAGTAAAATAAACCAGTTAATGTATAGTGTCATAAAGGTTAACACTAGAGAAGTTGAAAGGAAGGGCTTTTCATTTTTTCTCTTTTGTTCTTTTCAGTGAAATTTATTTCCTTTTGAAGTGTACTGTATTCTTTACGTCCAGTGGCTGAGGATGCATGTTGATTTGAGGTCTCTTAAGTGGAGACTGCCCCCTTCATGTTTGGGTTGACTGATTAGAGAGTCCTGGTTGATTGTGATGTTTATTACTATTTTTAATCCAGATCTGGCTATTTCTTGAGAACTATGAGCTTGTAATTCAATGAATTGATTGTTATGCCATATTAAAGTAGTCTTCAAAACATCAAAAGTGGAATACTATGAATGCATGAATTATGTTTTTAGACTATATCTCATGTTTTCTTACAGATAGCACAACAATAGAAAAATTAAGAGCTATTTGTTTAGACCACGCCAAACTTGGAGAAAGCAGCCTTAGTCCATCTCTTGACTCGCTTTTCTTTGGTCCTTCAGCCTCACAAGTGCTATACCTAACAGAGGTTAGTTTTTTCCCTTTTGAATTTATTTCATCTTCTTTGAACTTGATATGTTACGTGATAATGTGAAGAACATGGATAAAATTTATAATGAAATATTTTTCAAATGATCAAGAATTTCTTAGCAATGATAGAAATTATCTTTTTAAACCCTTTTAATATAGTTCTTTTCTTTTTCCAGGTAGTCTATGCCTTGTTAATGCCTGCTGGCGCACCTCTGGCTGATGATTCCTCTGATTTTCAGTTTCACTTCTTAAAAAGTGGTGGCCTGCCCCTTGTCCTGAGCATGCTAACCAGAAATAACTTCCTACCAAATGCAGATATGGAAACTCGAAGGGGTGCTTACCTCAATGCTCTTAAAATAGCCAAACTGTTGCTAACTGCCATTGGCTATGGCCACGTTCGAGCTGTGGCAGAAGCTTGTCAGCCAGGTGTAGAAGGCATGAATCCCATGACATCGGTAATAGACCTTTTAAAAATGTCTTATTTATAGTAATAAATGGTAATTTTTAAAGTTTGAGTTCAGAGTTGATTCAGAATGTTTCAAGTTCGTTTCTGGTGGTACACCACTTTAGAGGTTTTCTTCTATTATGTTTGTATTAAATGTGAAAATGCTTTTTACTGATTGTCCTCTAATTTTAAGAGGACAGTTCCTTTCTCCTTTAAACACTGTTTGACTTTCAGCTATTTTAAACCTGATAAAAAATTCCATATAAATCTCTTACTGTCTTCTACGTGACAGATATATGAAGATACAGTTGGTAATAAGAAAGTTGTAATTAACTTACCCTGTTGCCAGCCACTCTTCCCATCTTGATAGGCTTAAGCTCCAGTTCTGAGCATATTCTGAATCTTTGTCTTGATGACATCCTTCCTCCACTACACCAAAAGTTCTCAAGGCGTGCCAAAATTCAGTGTCGTCTTATGAGAGGTGAAACTATGTACTTCATTCTGACTAAAATTTGAGGTTTTCTATATTCGTCATAAGTGATCGTTGACTAAGTTACCAGTAGTACATAAAAGCTTCAAGAAAATAGATTCTCTTTTTTATAAATGGCTTACATACTCGGGATTGGAATGTTGATGTATGATATGATAGATGTAATATCAAATAATATATTACAATAATAAAACTTCTAATTGTTTTAGATGTGATAATGGTACTATGGTTAGGTTTTAAAGGAAGTGCCCTTGCCTTTTTGTTTTTAATAATTGCTTACGGGCATCTGGGTGGCTCAGTCGGTTGAGCATCCAACTCTTTGGGTCAGGTCATGATCTTACGGTTCATGAGATTGGGCTCTGTGCTGAGCAGTGGAGTGTGCTTGGAATTCTGTCTCTGTCCCTCTCCCGCTTGTTCTCTGTCTCAAAATAAACTTTAGAAAATAATTCCTGAAATATTACAGCTGGAACTATATGATTATCCAGGATTTGTTTCAAAATAATGCTGGCATTGGAGGGGTTGGAAAGTAAGGGGAAATGGTTAGATAAAACACTATTAGTCCTTCTTTCATAAATATTGAAGCTGGGCAGTGGGTACATGAGAGTTTATGATACTGATCTCTTACCTTTTGTGTATGTAAGAAAATTTCCATTAAAATAGTAAAGAAAAACAGATCACCTGAGATTATATTGTTCTGTACTGAGGGTCCCATGTTGGTTGGGATAAAGAATAGTGGTTTTATATTAAGATAAAAAACAGATTGAAACCATGGTCTTTGACACAGCTGCTTAATGAAGTCCAAAGAAAGCAATTACCTGCTTTCCTCTTTTACTTTTCTCCAATATTTATTCAGAAAATGTGCCACCGTGGATACAAAGGTATATAAATAATAGTCTCCAGTCTCAAGGAACACACAATTTATTAAGGAGCTAAAGGCAAAACTTAGCAAAACACAGACATGTCTTAAATACTGTTGGAGAAATACTACAGTATAGAGAAGGAGTTACAACTTGAAAGGCAGTCAGAATGGCCTGGCTAATAACTACGAGTTTGTTTGTTTTTGTATAGATTTAAAAACTTGGTTATACTATTAAATAGAACAGTGGTACCTTTCATACATGAGTGATTTTATTCTGTTATGAAAATTCATTAATGTTTCTCCTTTTCAAAGAAGAAAATGATGACAGGGGAAATGGGAGCAGGGTCTGCCCAGGAACATGCATGTAAGAGACCTGGAGTAATTTATTGAGTCTCTAGATAGGGTTGTGGAACCATCACTTCGGTTTATCACTTACCTCTCCAAGTTATACTGAACCCAAATGTAGAGATATAATTTGAATCGATCTAGAATGGGTGTTTGCAGAGGGACATGTAGCACTTTGTAGCACAAGAAAAAGTGGAAGCCCACATTGCTGGCAATATGGACTTTTCGTGTAAGTCCCCACGGTTCTCCAGTGTGTATGTATATATGGAAGGGGGGATCATCTTGAGGGAGTGGTGATGTGTCGGGAGTTCTGTACAACTTCCTTCTAAGTACAATGATTGTTTTTTCAGGTCAACCAAGTTACTCATGATCAAGCTGTGGTGCTACAAAGTGCCCTTCAGAGCATTCCTAATCCGTCATCTGAATGCATGCTTAGAAATGTGTCCATTCGTCTTGCTCAGCAAATATCTGATGAGGTTAGTATTAAGGTTTTTAAGCTCTGAAATCCTGCAAGGTTTGTTTGTTTTTACTTTTGACTCTGTTTAATTAAGAAATAACCCTTATCACAATTTAAGGCTCAGTTTTCCTGGGCCCACTTTAATCACTGCCTCAGTCTAGAGTTCCCTTAACATGAATTTTATCTAATATTAATGCTAGGACTTTCTAGTTTGAATCATCTTCATGTGCAATAAACAGCATCCTTCAAGTGTATAACTCAGTTTTGAGAAGCACATGTATGTGTAAGTCCACCACCGTTTCCATTGCTCTGTATGCCCCTTTGCAGTCCCTTCTTCCCTCTATTCCTTAAGCCCAGGCAGCCAGTCATCTTTTGTCACTATAGAATCATTTTCATTTTCTAGAATTTTGTACAGCGTGTGTGTTCTTTCATGTCTGGCTTCTTCCACTCCGAATAATGACACTGAGAATTATCTGTGCTGTGTGCACCATTAATTAGTCCATTTAATTAATTAGTCCATTCCTCTTCGCTGCTGAGTAGTCTCCCATTGTGAAAATTCCATATTCGTGCACTTGGCAAAGGACATTTGGATTATTTCCCTCTTCTGGCTGTGAATAAAGCTGCTGTGACCATTCTATACAAGTGTTTGTGTGGACTTGGTTTTCATTTATCATGGATTAAAAAAAAAAACGAGGAGTGGAATCATGTGGATCATCTTTGTAGTCTTTTCAAGATTCTTCTGAAAGTACTGTGGGGCCAAATAATAACTTGGAGAGCATACTTTGTGGTACTGCTGTTAAATGGGAGAGAAAAAAAAAGGACAAAAGCAGTTCGGGAACCTAAACATAATGATACTGCTTTGCAGCCATTCCAATTTCCTTTGTAAGGAGAAACATTTTTTTTTATTTTACTCTAATAACTCTATCAAACAGTTTTTTATTACTTACTGTCTTGCAGGCTTCAAGATATATGCCTGATATTTGTGTTATTAGAGCTATACAGAAAATTATCTGGGCATCAGGATGTGGGGCCCTACAGCTGGTATTTAGCTCAAATGAAGAAATCACTAAAATTTATGAAAAGGTAAGAATTATATGTTTTCCTTTTAAATAAATGTTTAATTGTGCACGAGGCCCAAATTATTACATCTGTTATCTTTAAAAATCCAATGATTTGCATCTTAATGGCTGAAAATTAAATGGTAGCTATTGGTAAGATGAAAATACAGTAAAATTTTACTTTTGGAATAAAGTACTTAAGAATCCTGCCATGAGGCTACTTATTTTATAATATGAAACCTTTTCTACTTATCACTGGGGTCAGATAATAATGATCTCATACTGAATGTGCTTTTCCCCATTCTCTCCATTCTTCTTTCATATTTCTGTCCTAAATATTGGTTTAGGTAACTGTCAGCTGTGATATACTGATGCTTAAATATTTTTGATTCTCTTAAAGCAGTCAAAAGTAGAAACAGTGTTAGCCAATATGTATCAATCTCTGACCTTCACTTAGATTAAGCAAATTATTTACAGAAGCAAGGCTGTGTTTGATTCTTTGATTTCGTGTCCTATGCACTTGCCCTTGATAACCACTGCTCCATTATTTAGAAGAGGAAATTAAACTATAGGAACTTCTCAGCTTGGTAGAGCTTCCTTGTTATGGCCAATGCAACCCTGTTTTTATATGTTGGGGTCTTATAGCATCTGTCTGGCACAGTACCTGGGCATTCAGCTAGTATTTGAATGTTTGTTCTTTTTTAGGCATGTACTCTAATTATTTTTTGATAAAATCAGGTTAGAATTTCATAACTACCTACCCAAGCATATTTTAGGTTATAAAACCTTCAAAACCTTCCTGAATTGATTGGACAAGACAGTTGTTTTCAAATAAAACGGCACTTGTAGGTACACTACATTTTGGAACTAGTCATAAGTTCCTAACTCTGCAGTGCTAAAGTGATTCTTGAGAAAGGAATGATTATTCAGAAGGTCCTAAGGAGCCCAAAGGACAAAGAAGTAGGTGGTATTCTCCATGTCCTCCTTCCCTTCTTGGGATGTATAAAAATACTGGAATTAGACTTCATTGTTTATTATAGTCCTTTCCATACTATTCTAAATGGGTCTCAAGTTGCAGGTAAAGAGGGTGAGGCCAAATGGTTTAAGTGAGTCAGTAAGTTTTAAGCACTAACTTGAAGTTGTATGAGATTTTTCTTAAATGAATCTCTAGATAATTTGCCTCTGACCATAATTTTACAGACCAATGCAGGCAATGAGCCGGACATGGAGGATGAACAGGTTTGCTGTGAAGCATTGGAAGTGATGACATTATGTTTTGCCTTGATTCCGACAGCCTTAGATGCTCTCAGTAAAGAAAAGGCTTGGCAGACATTCATTATTGACTTACTGTTGCACTGTCACAGCAAGTAAGTGTCTTTTTTAATTGTAAGAAACTTGATATTTTGTTTAGCAAAAATGAATGTATGCTGGCAGAATTTATCCCAGAAATCAAATATTTATTCTCTCTACAGCATGATAATGTTCAGGAAAATTTTGTTTAACCATGTTTCGCCTGGACCTAAATTTTTTGGTTGTAGTCTCTGCAAAATGGCAACATTAAGTCTCAGAGTCCAATTGATTTTTCTCTAATTTCAGATTTAGTCTTGTCTAAGAGAGGTACATATTTTAATCCACTTTTAAATCTGGTTTATAGGATTATTTTTTAATGTTTATTTTTGAGAGCCAGAGAGAGAGAGTGAGCAGGAGAGGGCCAGAGAGAGAGAGACACAGAATCCGTAGCAGGCTCCAGGCTCCGAGCTGTCAGCACAGAGCCCAACACAGGGCTCAAACTCCCCAACCACGAGATCAGGGCCTAAGCCAAAGTTGGACACTCAGCCGACTGAGTCACCCAGGTGCCTCTGGTTTACAGGATTTAAATTAAATAGGAGAGGAGCCTGGGTGGCTCAGTTGGTTAAGTGTCTGGCTCTTGATTTTGGCTCAGGTCATAATGTCTCGGTTCATGGTGTCAAGCCCCACATTGGGCTCTTCACTGATAGTGCGGAGCCTGCTTGGGATTCTCTCTCTCTACCGCTCCACCATTCATGCTCTCCTCCTCCCTCTCTCTCAAAATAAATAAACTTTAATAAATAAATAGGACATTAGCATCCTGTCTTGAATAGCTAGATGCCAGGTTTGTTTAAGAGAAATTGTTGATTCGATAGGAAATTCACAAGGCAGTGTTATGGTAAGAAAGAATTTTGCCTTTTATACTGAGAATAAAGACCAACTATATATAAAGCCCTCGTTTTCAGTTCAGGATCATTTAATCAATGACATAAACTTTGTTTCGGACTTCTTTTTGTGCAAGTCAGTCAGATTTGTAGAAAATGTTGGTTTCCATCCTCTTGTGTCATTCTAATCCTGACCTTCATAAGGTGATTTTTTAAAACTCAAGCTCCAATTAGTGTCACTTTCTATGTAATTAATCTGTCTTACATACATTTTGTGAAAAGACCGAGAATGCTCACTTTGTTTATTCTCTCACATGCCATTCAGCAATGATAAAAATCAGATGAAATTAATGTAAAGTCAGAATAAACAGTTTGCTGAAATAAAACCCAGTGAAAAGGCTTTTAAAAAAAAGTGTACATTAATACAATAGATACATCTTGCTCATTCCAGAGGATGCTGTGAATTGGTGGGAATGTCTACTATTTTAGAAGTTACTTGATCATTTCCTTGAAGACCTCTATTACAGCCTATTCAGAAAGTCCTTTGACAGGATTCACACCCCCCAAATAATAATTGAGCTTGGTAACTGCTTGAAAAGACTTGATCATCATTGGACAGCCCTGTAGGTTAAGAAAAATAGGATGAGTCTGGTTTTATTTAATAATACATTTGGTGGAGGGAGGAGAGGAAAGATGATTGGCCAAACAGTTGTAGTAAAGACAAACCTAGAGGTAGCAAATTTTTTACTCTATATTGATTTTTAAATCTGAAACTAAATTTGGAACTTATTTCACTTCTTTGGTTGCTAAATATTAAGGAACTTGGTTTTGCAGGTTTTCTCCTCTCTGTTCTTTATGAAAATTCCCCCTTATAGGAAATTAGAACCATTTCCCTTCTCCTCTTCCTGAAATTTCACACAGTGAAGTAAAGTTCTGTAGACAGCATTTCATCTCATTTTGCCTCTGTTACTTTGTCTTCAACAACAGAAAGGGTCTTCTAGGGTCAAAATCTCTTTGAGCTTTAGGTATCTGATTTTCTTCTCTAATACTGGCTCTCTTCCTGCCCTGAAGATTTCAGTCATTTCATATATAGTTGAGTATCTATGGCAGGTTCAAAATCCTTTATTTCCAGTTTATAAGAATTTGACAGCAGACCTGACCTGACCATAATTTTTTGGCATTACCTTTCTAAAATCTGAATCTCCAAACATATCTGGCTCTAGTGGTTCCAGGTTTTTTTGTTTTTGTTTTTGTTTTTTTTAAAGATTTTATTTATTTCTGAGAGACAGCCATAGCGTGAGCAGGGGAGGGTCAGAGAGAGGGCGAGGTACGAGAATCTGGAAGCAGGCTCCAGGCTCTGAGCTGGCTGTCAGCGCAGAGCCTGACGCGGGGCTCGAACCCACGAACCATGGGATTATGACCTGAGCCAAAGTCGGACGCTTAACCAACTGAGCCACCCAGGCGCCCCATCTAATGGTTCCAGTTGATGGCATTGTGGACCTGCATACCTGAGGCTGGCCTTCAGATCACATTTATACTTGAATGTTACCAGGTATACCTATATACAGTGCATTTCCCACATGTGTTTTCTCACTTAATTCTGTAGCAACTTAGACTGCTGCTAGAGCGACTAAGGCTGAAGTTCTATGACAGTGTCATATCTCTTGAGATCTAACTTTCTGCCACACAGTTGTACCCTGTAATTATAACCCATGAGCAGATTAATGTGAGTCCCTACCATGTGCTTGGCAATGAAAAGTCCAAAGTTAAATAAGTTCCTTTCACTCCAGAAACTTTGTGACAGAAATTAGCATCATAAAAGGCCAAGTACTCTGGGAATTAGAAGAGGAACAAGTTACTTTCTTCCTGGAAAGAGCAGAAGTAAAGGTTCTTTGCAGAATGTAATGTGTTTGGATAAGACTTCTGTGTACCTACGAAGTGGGAAGATGGGCATTGGCAGTGCTCAGCCTCACTTCCCATTATGTTGTTTTTACTTCTGTATTGTTGGACTCCATACACTTCTCTACCTCCTCCATATTGCTTCTGCTGTCGTCTAAGCAGCCAGCACCCATTGCCTGGACAACCACAGTATCCTTAATCGTCCCACCCTAGTGCTGCACCATTACAGTATTATTCTAATCTGGTGACCACACTTCAAACACTTTGATCTTTGCCAAGCATGATCATGTTTTCCTGATTAAAGTCTTTTTTGTGCCTTTGCATTGCCTTTGAATAAAGTCTGAACATTTAAATTTGATTTATAAGTGCTCCACAGTTTGGCCCTTGCTTCTATTCATGTTTCAACTTAAAGTGCCACACTTTCCAGTAAATTTTCGGGAAAGTCTCAGACCTCTGTTTGTATTAGATGAAATCTGTTTCCACATCATAACACTGAACTTACTATAATTGCTCACAACTAGATTTACATTCCTTTAGGTGGCTATGTTTTTTCTAGACCCTTCTAGCACCCGTTGCTTTATACCCTGCCTATTTAACTCCTTTATGTTACCTCTGATTGATGAAGGCATTTGAGTTTGCCATCCCTGGCATAGTGCTTTCAAGGAAGAGCTGAGTAGTCTGGTTTGATATATGAAAGAGGAATACAGCATAATACTGTAAAGGAGATTAGTGGGAGTCGGTTTACAGAAGGCCTTTGATGCTGAGATCTAAGTAGTGTTTCATGTTAATATGATAGGCAGTCTTTTTGGTAAAAATTTCGCGAGTACCTATTGTGTATCAAGCACTATTCTAGCTACTAGGGATATAACACTCAACAAAACAAACCATTAGCCTTCTTAGAGTCTACTAATGAGGATGGGGAGTGGGAAGGACAGACATGGGAAAATATATAGTATGTTAGATAATAATAAATGCTATGGAGAGAAACAAAGCAGAGAAGATAAGTAGTAGTGGGGAGTCCGTTGAGTTTGGCTTCATATAGGATAGAGAAGGCTTCCTATGAAGGTGACCTTTAAACAAAGCTCCGAAAGAGTAAGGTACTGACCCATGTAGGTAATGGGGCAAATGTGTTTTAAGCAGAAGGAACAAGAGATGTAAATGTCCCAAGGCAACAACATGCTTAATGTGCTAAATAACAGCAAGGAGACTTTTATGAGTGGAACAGTGAGTTAAGGAATAGGTAGTTGGAGGTGAGGTTAAAGAGTTAACAGGCAGCCTCTTAAAATTTTATAGATCATTGTAAGGACATGGATTTTTTTTTTCTCTTTTTCTTTTTTTTTTTATTTTACTATAAGTAAAATGGGAATTCCATTGTAGGGTTTTGAGCAGAAGAATGATGTGCTCTGAGTTTGTTCTGGCTGCTTTGTTGAGAATAAGTAGGGATTGTCAGGAAAAATGGACTGTTAATCAAAAGGTTGACAGTGGCTGGAAGTGTGGTAGTATTAGAAGTGATGATTTTTTTAATATGTTGTAAAGATCTGGGCAACAGGATTTGTTGCTAGCCACATGTTTCTTTGGAAGCACCATAGAAATCTGCATGTATGCAAGAGATTGCATCAGGAAATGACAAATACTCTTTATATATAGAGCTCTACTTTATTTGGGCCTTATACCTAACTTTAAAAAAAAAATAAACTAGGACAGTGCGAATGACATATATCTTTGAAAGAATCTAATAAAATTTATGGACTTTCTCCCCAAAAAACTTAGGTACTCCTGACTTCAGTTTACTTGTGTTCCACCAAAGTCAACAACCCACAAAACTTCTAAAGTCCCTCTGGTTTATAAGATCATATACAGGTTTCTAGAAACATTCAGGAGGGAGGTTAGTACACGGAATATATGCTGTCAAGTCCTTTACCTTGAGCTTAAATTTGATTCTAAGCTTTCTGTCAGCACAAAGAAAATATGATGGTTATTCATGAAATGTAATTTGCAATGTCTGTAAGATACACAAATGCTTGGCAGATACTTGTTAGGCATCTTCAGTATCTCAGGCATTGTTGTGGGTGTCAGGAACTCTGGTATCAGCAAAGCAATGCCCTCCCCTGAAAAAGCTTACTTTCTAATGGAGACAGACCACTGTCTTCTAAATGAACAGCATTTATGCATGTGGTAACTGAACTGTTCTTAGCATCTGTATTATGTCGGACAATATTCTGGGTTCTGGAGGGACAGTGGTCAACTTAAATATATGTCTCTACCCTCTTGGACATTTACTCTAGTGAGATCTGTATAGTATATAATTTTTCTTAGTGTTTATTTTTGAGAGAAAGCATGAGCAGCGAAGTGGCAGAGAGAGAAAAAGACACAGGATCCGAAGCAGGTTCCAGGCTCCGAGCTGTCAGCATAGAGCCTGATATGGGGCTCAAACCCACGAGCCATGAGATCATGACCTGAGCTGAAGCCGGATGCTTAACTGAGCCACCCAGGCACCTCTATAATTTTAAGATTCATAAAGATCAGGCTAAATTCTCAATACTGGGACAACAGACTAGTTCTTCACGTGGATCATCATAGAATATTGTATAATACAGTGATTCTCAATCTTTAGCACACATTAAAGTCACCTGAATTTATTAAAATAATCGATTGTTGGGTACCGTCCCCCGTATTTCTGATTTAGCAGGTCCAGGATGTGACCTGATAATTTACCTTTTTAATAAGTTCCCGAATGATGCTGATGTTGCTGATCTGAGGACCATGCTTTTGGAACCACTAGTATAATCAATATAAGAGACATTGCAGCAATATCCTTACTGTGATTGCAACAGAATTCCTACAGAGTTATTTGCTCCAAAGTGCAATTGAATAAAGATTCTGTGGACAGCCTAAAAGATGTGTAAGACTCCCCATAGAATATCTTGAATCTAGGGGAGCATTTCTAGCCTGTTTCAAGAAAGGAGTGTTACGAGATATCCTTTAAACTTCTGTGACAATTTGAGGTTATAGTTCTTGGCATACAGCCTAATAAGTTGTTTGCTCTATGTTGCCTGCTTGAGGGGGTGTTACCTTGTATCCTCGTATTTTTACTTTTAATTTACCCTTTATTCCACCATACCCGCAAAGAGAGACCAGTGTTGGAATTTTGTTATTTTTCTTCATGCAAATAATATATTAAATGTGAAACATTTTTATTTCAGAACTGTTCGCCAGGTGGCTCAGGAGCAGTTCTTTTTAATGTGCACCAGATGTTGCATGGGACACAGGCCTCTACTTTTCTTCATTACTCTGCTCTTTACCGTTTTGGGGGTGAGACTTTTTTTTTTTTAAATACTTTTCATATGATTAATTCTGTAAATAAGACATTCAGGAATTTATGGTTGTAGGTTAAAGTTAGGACAGTCTGTATGTATTAAATCAATATTAGTAGTTTCCCATACTATTTTAGTATCTGCTCTCGTTAACTCTAGGTTTTGAAAAAGTAGATTCTGAGCTTGGACATGTAAATTCACATTATTCTACTTACTGTTTCAGAGCACAGCCAGAGAGAGAGCTAAACATTCAGGCGATTACTTCACCCTCTTAAGGCATCTTCTTAATTATGCTTACAATAGTAATATTAATATACCCAATGCCGAAGTTCTTCTTAATAATGAAATTGATTGGCTTAAAAGAATTAGGGTAAGTTGCCTCTAATACTTAATACTTTGTTTATTATGTCAACCAGTAGAGTGTTTTATAAATAGCTTGTAGTTTTGGGCATTTTGATTAAGTGAAAAATACTGAAGAATAAAAAGGACTAAAGAATATACTCCGTGATGGTGGATCTTAGTAACTCATGAGTTATAGAATGAATGTGTAACTAATTTTGTAAAATACTTTGTTTTACCTGAAACTTGAAATACTGAATTTCAGCTTCTTCCATTTTAGAATCTTGTGCCTTTTTCTATATTTTCATCTTCTAAAAAGTTTGAATTGTTTCCATCAAAATTCAGTGTATAGACGAGCACTTAACTCTTTTTTTTTTTTTTTTTGAGATTTTAAATGTTTATTTTGTTTTTTTTTTTGTTTTTTTTTTACAAATAGTTTATTGTCAAATTAGTTTCCACATAACACCCAGTGCTCATCCCCACAAGTGCCCTCCTCCATGCCCACCCCTCCTCCCCACATCCACCAGTCCTCAGTTTTTGTCAGCATTCAAGAGTCTCTCATGGTTTGCCTCTCTCCCTTTCCCCCACCATTTCCGCCCTTCTTCTCCCCCTTGGTCCTCTGTTAAGTTCCTCCTAATCCTCCTATACGTGCACACATATGGTATTTGTCTTTCTCTGCCTGACTTATTTCACTGAGCATAACACCCTCAAGGTCTATCCATGTTGCTACACATGGCCAGATTTCATTGTTTCTCATTGCCATGGAGTATTCCATGGTATAGATAAACCACATCTTCTTGATTCATTCGTCTGTTGATGGACACTTAAGGCTCTTTCCATGTTTTAGCTATTGTGGAGAGTGCTGCTATGAACATTGGGGTACATGTGCTCCTATGCATCAACATTTCTGTATCCCTTGGGTAAATTCCTAGCAGTGCTATTGCTGGGTCATAGGGGAATTCTATTGTTAGTTTCCTTAGGAACCTCCACACTGTTTTCCAGAGGGGCTGTACCAGTTTACATTCCCACCAACAGTGTAGGAGGGTGCCCGTTTCTCCACATCCTCGCCAGCATCTAGAGTTCTCTGATTGGACGAGCACTTAACTCTTGATCTCAACACTGGATACTCTCAGAATTGTGTGAGAATTTATTTCTGAAGAAATTCGTAGCTTTTATAGCCTTCAGAAAGTTCTGAAAAGAACTTCTTGCTTAGAAGGGAAAGATTTGACAAAAAAGGGAGTCTTAACTATAGAAAACAAACAGGTGGTTATCAGAGAGGAGGTAGGTGAGGGGACCAGGGAATAGGTGATGGGGATTAAGGAAGGTACTTGTGATGAGCATTGAATAATGTGTGAAGTGTTGAATCACCTGAAACTAATAGAAAAAGCACTGTATCTGAACTACACTGGAATACACACACACTTTATTGATTTTTTTTAAATTTTTTAAAGAATGGGAAGGTTTGGGGGAATTACCTCATGTGTGTCCAGTTCTCTCTCATTCTGGCTGCTCCTTCCCTTTCATAAGTTAGGCATTTGGTATTTTTCTCTTTGGCAGGATGATGTTAAAAGAACAGGTGAAACCGGTGTTGAAGAGACGATCTTGGAAGGCCACCTTGGGGTAACAAAAGAATTACTGGCCTTTCAAACCCCTGAGAAAAAGTATCATATTGGTTGTGAAAAAGGAGGTGCTAATCTCATTAAAGTAAGTTTTCTCCTAAGCTAGATATCATAACCTCCTAAATGTTTGTTACCAAATCTGTCAGTTTATAATATGCCTTTGGTGTATTATCTTGATCTTTTCTCTCTTCTACTTTTTAAGAATCATTATAGACATTACAGTAATTTTTAAAATACAGTTTCTTAATTTTGTATAATAAAATGAGGACTATGTATCTCATAAATAAGCACTAATTTTTTTAATTTAGAAAATCTGAATTTTTTTCAATTCATCGGACTA
Organism: Proteles cristata cristata; assembly: GCA_017311185.1. Taxonomy (NCBI): domain Eukaryota; kingdom Metazoa; phylum Chordata; class Mammalia; order Carnivora; family Hyaenidae; genus Proteles; species Proteles cristata. Next base: position 15,333 of record JAESUZ010001470.1, read on the forward strand.
TTCAAAATAAGACAAACCTATTTATGAGACTGCATTTTCTCATTTTTAAATGAGTTTCTTTACATATGTGTAACTAAAGGAAACAAAAAGTGTCCTTTTAGTACATGTTATTTATATTCAAAATGGGCTTTCAGGTGACTCTGTCATTTATGCGTCTGACCTTGATTTCAGCTTAGGTCGTGGGATCGAGCCCTGTGTTAGGTTCCATGCTTGGGATTCTCTCGCCCTCTCTCTCAAATAAAAAATAAAAAACCAAAATGAGTCTTGCATACATATGATTAAAGGAGTAAACTTATTTAAAATGTAAATTTTGGTAGGTGCTACAGTCAACTTGCTCTTGGTGCCTAAAAAATATTTTAGCCTGAGAAATTGGGTATAAGTTATAGTAAATAGTGGTTTGAGGTGGAATCTTTTTATTAGAAAATCCAAGTAAGTTTTCTCAGATGTGATGATACCTTTAATTCTGACCATTTCAACACTATTTTCCTTCCAAGAGACATTCCTTTCTTTCCTTACAAAAGTACACACAGCTTTCTATGTGTCAAATATAAAATTACATAAATATAGCTATATATATAAAACATAATAGACATATATAATTACTTAATGTGTAATCCTTTTTTCATCTCTTATAGGAATTAATTGATGATTTCATCTTCCCTGCATCCAATGTTTACCTGCAATATATGAGAAATGGAGAGCTACCTGCCGAACAAGCAATTCCAGTCTGTAGCTCTCCAGCTACCATTAATGCTGGTTTTGAGTTACTTGTAGCATTAGCTGTTGGTTGCGTGAGGAATCTCAAACAGATAGTAGATTCTTTGACTGAAATGTATTACATTGGCACAGCAATAACTAGTAAGTATACTAAAATAGAGTGTTGTGATGACAGGTAATTCTCTAATGTGTTCAAATTCTGTTATTTTTCTTTCAGTAAACATCTTCAACTCCTGTTTTTTCAGGAACTAGCAAATGGATGTGTAATTTAACAACATTACAAGCAAAGAGCCTTGATGTAGAAAAATCAGTAGTTCATTAAATGTCTTCTGTAAGGGGTTTGAATATTTAGCAAAATAAATTTTCACCTCAGTCAAATCTGGAGTAAAACCCAAACTACAGAGTAATAATAACTAATCAAAATAAGTGCCAGAGTTCAAAGTTAAAACTCAAGTTGCAGGGGGCACGTGGGTGGCTCAGTCAGTTGATTGTCCTACTTCAGCTCATGTCATGATCTCACAATTCATATGTCAAAGCCGCACATCAGGCTCGCTGCTGTCAGCACAGAGCCCACTTTGGATCCTTTGACCCTCCCCTGCTTGCACTCTCTCTTTGGGGGAAAAAAGAAACAAATTCAAAGTTATAGGACTTAGAAAACCTTTTAGGCTCTCAGAAGCTCTTTAATATTGTCATATGAGCTTGAAGTAAATCTGGTTTTAAAGATTAGAAGATGAAAAGATAACCTTTTAATGCACCGTATGTCCTCAGTTAATGCCCACGTGAAGCCCTTGAAATCAGTTGTAGGCTCCAGATCTTACAGATGTGGAACTGAGCCTCCAAATGGATTCGGGCAATATTCAATGACTAAAAAAGCAGAAATAAACACAAAGGGAGCTGTTTTTATTTAAGAGAAAACTAGTGTTTATCCACAAAGCTTAAGGATATATCACTGATCATAGTAAATCTCTTAACGTTTTAGGAGGTTCTAATGAAACTAACTGCTTAAAAGGTTAGACCTGAGGTGCCTGGGTGGCTCAGTCGGTTAAGGTCGAAATCTCGTGGTTTGTGGGTTTGACCTTCACATTGGGCTCTGTGCTGACAGCTCAGACAGCCTGGAGCCCGCTTCAGATTCTGTCTCTCTCTCTCTCAAAACTGAATAAACATTAATAAAAACATTTTTAATTAAAAAAAAAAAACTTTATTCTACCAAATCCATATTAAGTAAGTTTTAACTTAAAGAAGTTCTTTAAGTTTAACTTAAAGAAGGGTCTTTGTTTTTAATAAATCCACATATTTATTCATTTAATTTTTAGTACGTTGAAATCCTCAAGGGATCAGTATTGCAGATTCTGTGTCCAGTGGCCTTAGCTGGAAGCTTGCTTTGAAATTTGGCATGAACCATGCTAGGTCTTCCATGGGCCTGGGTTACCTTTCCTCAGATTACTCTGGTTTTGTTCAGTTTCCCACCGGGAGTCACTGTGTTGTTCTTTGCTTTGTACATGTAAGCACATCTCTCACCCAGGTAGGATTATTTCATCTTGGGTGTGAGCACCTTAAATTTTAAGTTGAGCTATGTGCTCACTCTGGTTTTGGAGGACCCCACGTCTAGCCAGCAAAAGGTAGCCTTGGATCACAGCCTTCCAGATTTACTATTGTAGAAGTCCTGTTCTAAGTACCCCTTCACAGGCTTGAAGATGGCAGAAACTGAAAGGCTACCTGTTTATTAAGTAGTACGTTTGCATGGTAAAAATTTGAAGTACCAAAGAAGTTACATACTAAAAAATATGTTTCCTGCCAATTTTATTCCTCAGCTCCTCTTTGGTAGCTGGAGCTGTTACCATCAGTTCATGTCTGTCCAGCATCTCTGTGTCTATCTGGAAAATCCACATATAAAAATTTTTTTGTTCAGTGTTTTTACTACAAATCGGCATATGTGCACTCAGTGTCTTCACTTTATTTTTTCCTCTTAATATGTCTGCATTTGTTGCCTATCGACACATACATATTTGCCTAATTCCATTTATTGGCTATATATTTTACAACTCCGTATACTGTAATGTATTTAAGCAGTCCCATAAAGAGTGATGATGTTTACACTGTTTACAGGCTTATACTAGATAGAGGGAGATGTACAGTAATTTACAATTCTCGCAGAACTTTCAAATGCTATTTCATTACCTCCTTAAAATAACATTGTGGCTATAGGCAAAGCAAGTGTTATGCTTCTTACATTTATTTGTAAGAAAACAAAAACTTACCTGAAGGGGAAAGAATCGGTAAGCATCGGAACCTGGATGTGAACCCAGTGGTGGTGCTAGAATGCTTTAATCCTGAGAAAGCTATAGAATATGTGGATGGATTTATATTAACATGTCCTGTCAGAATCAGTTTGAAGACCCTTTAAAAAAAAAACCTACAAAAGTAGGAAAAAAGTTCACATCATCTAAATAATAAAACTAAAATAAAGTGAGCACATAGAAATCGGCATTGTACAATCTCATGAGACTGCTTCTGACACTTCCATAGAAGCAACGTCTGGTAAAATGGGAGTTCTCCTGTAGTGGGGTGTAGGAGTCCCTACAGTGGTGGAAATGCATGCTCAGTGCACTGCTTCAGCTACCTGGAGGAATAGTGGGGTTGTTGGTGATGTTAATTCAGCTTAATAGAGCTAACTGTGGACAAAAGGACTGTATTCATGCTACAAGAATAATTTCTCCTTTCTCAGCTTGTGAAGCGCTTACAGAGTGGGAATATCTGCCACCTGTTGGACCCCGCCCACCTAAAGGATTCGTGGGGCTGAAAAATGCTGGTGCTACTTGTTATATGAATTCTGTGATTCAGCAACTCTACATGATTCCCTCCATCAGGAACGGTATTCTTGCAATTGAAGGCACAGGTAGTGATGTAGATGATGATATGTCTGGGGATGAGAAGCAGGACAATGAGGTAAATTTTATTTAGCATTTTTGTTTTCTGTTGGAAATTCTGATACCAGATACTGTCATTCTCTCTTATGGAGTGTTGTACTTTCACTGAACTTGTTGATGTAGATTTAAAAGTAAAGCTGGAGTCTTCCCAGCATAGACTGATGATGAGTCTTGACATAGTATAGTGCCCACTATCTACCAGACTTTAAACTGCAGTTAATGTTCATAATTTATTTTTTTAAAGCGGCTGTTTACGTACTCTGTTTTTGTATGTGAAAAGTGTTTACTATGATTTGGAGTGTGCATGATGATAAGGATTTTCATTTTTATAACAGTTTAAATTGTATTTTCACTTTTCTACTTGATATCTTTAACTATATCTCCATTAATTTATACCAAGTTGTATACTATGCCAGTTTCATTATCTGTCCTTCCTTACTTTTAGGTTACTTTCACATTTGCCCCAGATCATAGTTCTTCTTTCTTAGGAAACACACTTCTCTCTACTTTAAACATTATGTGGTCTTGTGACAGAATTTACTCTGCCTCCCGAGTATCCGGTGCACAATAAAGCTATGCATATATTAGGTTGTAGCGGCAGATCAGATTGGACATAACGGTGGCACAGCTCTGTAAAGAAGAGAATATTGCAAAACTTAAGTTGTGGTCATGTTTGTTTATATCTATCCTATATTTCTTTGCTTTTATTTGATCTTTTCCTGTTCATAGTGTTGGTGAGAACTGCAGAGAAGCCAGAGTTTTAATTGTAGTTAATGTTTTCAGTGTTTGTTTCCTCATTCCCTCTCTTCAGTCACCAGAACTAATTGCTCTGAGGTAGTTTAACACTTATAGGGCTTCTCAAACATAGACTTGTCCCAATTCCTTCCCAGGTCCACTGAATGACATCATCCAGGGGTTAGGATCTGCACATTTTTCTACTTTTTATTTATTAAAAAAAATTTTTTTTAGTGTTTATTTTTCAGACAGAGCATGAGTAGGGGAGGGGCAGAGAGCAATGGAGACACAGAATCTGAAGCAGGCTCCAGGCTCTGAGCTGTCAGTACAGAGCCCAACATGGGGCTTGAACTGAGAGACTACAAGATCTTAGCCTGAGCCAAAGTCAGACACTTAACCGACTGAGCCACCCAGGCACCCCCGCTTTTTAAAAAAGCTTTGTAATGGGGATGCCTCACACCTTTACCTGATTGGGAACTACTGCTCCGAGTGGAAATTGAAATTCTAGTTCTGTAGCCCATCACGTTTCTGGGATGATGAGGGTAAGCACAGGGAGAGATAGTGAATTACACTCACAAAACGTAAATAAGGCAGACAAGATAGGATATGGTTTCCAGTAAGGTGTCCCATCTTTGCTTTCATGGGACCTTCTGCTCTGTGTTGTCTCCGCTCTCTACTGCACTTGTGGGGTTTTGTGGTTCTTTGCCTGTTGCCTGTGTTTTTCATTCCGTGCCTAGACTGGGAGTTTCATGGGCAGGGACAGGATGTTGTTTCTATATCCCGGGTCTCTGATGCCACAAACTTCTTTCCATCTCTACAAACCTGGCTGTTCTGGATACCTCAGACAAGTGGAATCATACCGTATTTATCTTGTTACTGGCTTATTTCACTTAACATAATGGTCTCAAAATTTATCCATGTTCTTGCATGTGTCCAAATTTTCTCCCTTTTTAAGGCTGAATAACATTCCATTGTATGGATAGACCACATTTTGTTTATTTGTCCATCAGTGGATGCTTGGGTTGCTTCCGCATTTTGGTCACTGTGATTGGTACTCCTGTGAACATGGGTGTATAAATACCTCATCGAGGCCTTTTCAGTTCTGGGGATATACACACAAATGGAATTGCTGAATTGTGTGGTAATTCTGCTTTTAATTAATTTTTAAAGAACTGGTCCACAGTGGCTACACCACTTTACATTCCTGCCAGCAGTGCACAAGGGTTCTAGTTTCTTTGCACAATAGGTTTCAATTTTCATGAGGTCTAGTATGTCTCCTTTTTCTTTTCATTACTGGAGCTTTTGCTGTCCTGTCCAATAATTATCACCAAATCCACTATCGTGATGTTTTTGTCATAATGTTTCCTTCGAAGAGCTTCATAGTTTTAGCTCTCGTATTCAGGTCTTTGATCTGTATTGAGTTCATTTTTGTATCTAGTGTTATGTAAGAGTCCAACTTTATTCTTCCACGTATGGATACCTACTTTTTCCAGCATCATTTTCTTGAGTAGTACTACTCTCAATATGGATACTTTATTTACTGTTTATAGTTCTGAGTACCTCATAATCCTAACCACAGCTGCACATCCTCACGAGGGAACTGAAGCTTACAAAGGTTAAGTAGCTGACTTGCTCGAAGTTGCCTAGCTTCTCCGTGTCAGCGCCTGCATTGGGGTCCAGTTCAGTCTAAGTTACACACTCCACTGTACTTTGCTGTGTTAACCTTTATTATTGGCCTTTCCCATATGTGGTCAGCATTATTCCTTCATGACAACTCCTCTGTGAAATGGTGGAGATGAACACTAATACTGTAAATTAAAATTTATAAATTGGAAGTTAAATGCTTTGGAAATAAGAAATTAGAAGTACAAATGATTAATCATTTGTTCACTAACTGTTGGGCATTTGTCTCAACATATTTTACTGTACTTTAAAGTTAGATTAGCTTATCAATGATATTTTTTTCGATTCTAGAGCAATGTTGATCCTAGGGATGATGTATTTGGATATCCTCAACAATTTGAAGACAAACCAGCATTAAGTAAAACAGAAGACAGGAAAGAGTATAATATTGGTGTCCTAAGGCACCTTCAAGTCATCTTTGGTCATTTAGCTGCTTCTCGACTACAGTACTATGTGCCCAGAGGATTTTGGAAACAGTTCAGGTAAACTATAAGTGCACAGTAATGGGGATACTGCTTAAACCTTTCTGAACATCTCCATACACTAACATTAAACTTCTAAAATACATGTCGGAAGGCATCTTTATATTGAGTACTTAAGCAGTAGTACACTTGACCCTGAACAACATGGGTTACAACTCCACGGGTCCACTTAAACACAGAATTTTTTTTTTCCCTAGCTTACTTTATTGTGAGAATACACAGAATACATAAAACATAGAAAATGTGTGTTAATTGCCTGTTTACGTTATAGGTAAGGCTTCTAGTTAACAACTATGAGTAGTTAAGTTTTGGGGAGTCAGAACTTATAGGCAGATTTTCAACTACGTGGGGGGTCAGTGCCCCTAACCCCCATGTTCAAGGATCAGCTAGAATATTCAAAGTTTATTTCTTAGGGTTTACTTTTCTCCTTATCTTCAAAGTTGGAGGTAGAAAGTGTCCTACTTTAGAGAGGCAGCATTCTTTTGTCTCTTAAGATCTGAGTAATTTTTTTTATTTTGAAAACTTCTAATGTACAGAGGTATGGAGAATAGTGTGAGACCCTATGTATTCATCATCCAACTTCAGCAGTTGTCAACTCATGTCCAATCTTGTTTAATCTGTATTCCCCATCTCCTTTTTTCCAGATTGTTTGAAGCACATCTCACACATTTTCATCTATAAATATTGCAATGTTTCTCTGATTTTTTAAAGACATAACCATAATACTATTAATGTGTTTGTAAAAATCCTTAATATCTTTGTCAGTGTTCATATTTACTGCATTTTCTCACCATTTTTTACTATATATATATATTTTTTAATGTTTTATTTATTTCTAGGAGAGAGAGAGAGAGAGACAGCATGAGCAGAGGAGGGTCAGAGAGAGAGGGAGTCACAGATTGAAACAGGCTCCAGGTCTGAGCCAGCAGTCAGCACAGAGCCCGACACAGGGCTTGAACCCACGAACCGCGAGATCATGACCTAAGCGAAAGTCGGACACCCAACCGACTAAGCCACCCAGGCGCCCCTATATATATATTTTTTTAATTGGGATCTAAATGAAGTCCGTCTACCTCAAATGTTGCTCTTACTCTTCTCTCTTCTAATCTTTTTTTCACCCTTTGAAATTTGTTGGGGGAAAAAAAAACAGGTAGTTTACCCTGTAAAGTTTCCCACCATCTGGATTTTATTGATGGGATCCCTGTGGTATTTTTTGTATTTTCTGTTTTCCTCAGTCCACTGTATTTCCTATAAATAACTAGTGAGGTTCTAGACACTTGATCAGATTGAGGTGGTATTTTTCTCTTTTTCTGAAATGATAGTCAAAGCTACTTTATAGGTGGTAATTGTTTACCTCTGTGAGTAGAGTTATGTGATGTCTGTTTCCCGTGATAACAGCCATTGATCGTCATTGCCTAAAATATTTCATCAGGGTTACAACATGGCAGTATTCTAATTTTATCATTCTCTCATTTATTAGCTAGAATACATCTGTAAGGAGATATTTTCCTCACCAACAGCATGGCTGTCCTCACGTACAATTTTCTAGGAAAGGTGGAAAAACTAACTTTTTAAAAAAATTCTCAATTATATCATGGTCTAGTTTTTTTTTTGGTGTTTTTTTTTTTTTACCTCATTTATTTTACTGTCTTTTTTAAAAACCCTTGCCTACTACGTGTCCTGCACTGTACGAAAATACCATGGTAACTCTTGAGTGCGTATGAAAGAGGCTATAATCTACATAGCAGTGGGGTTTTTAACACTGCTCAGCATCTCTTCAAGGTTTCTCACACAGCTGAGAGCAGAGGAAGCAAAGGGTCACTCCTGCCCCCACCTTCCCGGCTTCTGTTGGAGCAGCTTCCCTTTTCCCCTACAAGGTCACTGTTTAAATTTCTTTTGATGTCTTTTTTTTTTTAATGTTTTTATTTTATTATTTGAGACAGAGAGAAACAGAGCATGAATGGGGGCAGAGCTGGAGACACAGAATCCGAAGCAGGCTCCAGGCTCTGAGCTGTCAGCACAGAACCCAATGCAGGGCTCAAACCCATGAACCACGAGATCATGACCTGAGCTGAAGTCGGACGCTTAACCGACTGAGCCACTCAGGCACCATGTTTCAATTTCTTTTGAAACCACTGCTTCATAGTATGATGGCTTTCCTGTGACTCACTATACAAATTTCTCTGATTCCCCCAGCTAGTCCCCCTGCTTAATCCATATTACTGGCGTGCATGCTCCACCCTCCTTCCCAGCTCTGGTTTTACTCTTTTTATTCCGTCACCTGGCACACCACTCACCCTCCTCTCTGCCTACCCCAGGTTTTTCGTTCCCCAGCCTGTCCCATATCTGCCATAAGATTTTTAGCATTTCTGTTCTTCCTCTTCCAGATTACTCTCAAACTTTTTGTACTTCTGTCTTAAAATTTATCAGTTATAAATCATTTTCTCTCTTATAATACATTTTTTGTTTCATGTGTAGGTGGGTTTTTTTTTTCTTTTAAGTTTATTTCTTTATTTTGAGAGAAAGGAAGAGAGAATCTCAAACAGGCTCCACACTTGTCAATGCAGAGCCCAGTGCAAGGCTCCATGAGGTCATGACCCGAGTTGGGATGCTCATCTGAACTGGTCCACCCAGGCGCCCCTCTCATCTAATAGTTTCCATTTTGATTTCTAAATTACTTCCTGTGCTAGTGGAGCTTCCAGTTTCTGTAGACTAGCACTTCTGAATTATTCTCTTTTTAAACACATGATATACCCTTGATACATTTGAGTTAATCACATTCCCCACCCCATGCCCAAGTTTTATTTTGAAACTTTGAAACCAATAAAAAAGGCAACAAATGATCACCTTTATGTTATGCTTCACCCAGATTTACCAGCTATTAACATTTTGCCATGTTCACTTATGTGTATACAGTTAGTCCTTGAACAATGTGGACGTCAGGGGCATTGGTTCCCCTCATAGTTGAAAATCTGCATATAACTTTTGATGCCCCCAAACTGAACAGCCTGCTATTCTTAACTAGAAGCCTTTACTGATAACATAAACAGTTAACATTTTGTATGTTCTGTGTATTATATACTGTATTCTTACAATCAGGTAAGCTGGAGAAAAGAACATGTTATTATGAAAATCGTAAGAGAGGGGCGCCTGGGTGGCTTAGTCGGTTAAGCGTCCGACTTTTGCTTAGGTCATGATCTCGCGGTTCGTGGGTTCGAGCCCCGCATCGGGCTCTGTGCTGACTGCCAGCTCGGAGCCCGAAGCCTGTTTCAGTCTGTGACTCCCTCTCTCTCTGACCCTCCCCTGCTCATGCTGTCTCTCTCTCTCTCTTCTAGAAATAAATAAAAATATTTAAAAAAAAAAAATTGTAAGAGAAAATACATTTACAGTACTACCCTGTATTGTGAAAAAAATCTGTGTATAAGTGGATCCACATTACTTAAAACCTGTATTGTTCCAAGTGTCAATTGTACTTGAATTTTTGGTTCTTCTAAACCAGGAAGTTGTAAGCATGATCCTTTACCACACACACACACACACACACACACACACACACACACTCACTCTCTCTCTCTCTCTCTCTCTCACTCACACACACACACACACACACACACACACACTTCACTGTATGTGCCAAGAATAAAGACACTTTTCCAGGGTGCTTGGTTGGCTCAGTCGTTAAGCATCCAGCTTGGCTCAGGTCATGATCTCACAGTTCATGTGTTTGGGCCCCACATTGGGCTCTATGCTGACAGCTCACAGCCTAGAGCTTCAGATGCTATATCTGTCTCTCAAAAATATAAAAAAAAAAATTTAAGACGCTTTCCTACTTCTACATAATACCGTTGTCACACTCAGTCACACTCAGTGAAATTTAATACTGATTAATTAATGCCTAATATGGGGTGCCTGGCGGGCTCAGTTAGTAGAGCATGCGACTCTCGATCTCTGGGTTGTGAATTTGAGCCCCACATTAGGTATAGATCTTATTAAGAAAAAAAATAGTTTACCTTTAAATATTTTCAAAAAGTAAAAATGATGCTAAATACTCATTATTATGTATTCTGATTTCCCCCAAAATATTCTTTGTAACGTTTTTTCTATTGCCAGACTGGTATCCTGGAAGGAACCACAAGAGGTGATTACCTCTTTAGTTTTCTCTAAAGTGATCTCCCCAACTTGTCATGACTTTTATGGCACTGAAATTTTTGAAGAGTTTAGACCAGCTGTCTTGCAGAATGTCTCTGACTTTGATTTGTGTGATTATCTCCTCATGATTAGATTTCAGGTTAAAACTTTTTTTGGCAAGAAAACTGCAGTAGGTGGTGTTAAATGCTTCTCGTGGCATTGGGAGGTACATCGTATCAGTTTATCTGATTGGTGATACGAACAAAGTGTCTTAACAGATCTATTTATTGTAAAAGTAGCTTTTCTCTCGTAATTAATGGTTGACTACATGTTTGGAAGTTTAGGGAACCAATGATAATTTAAAAGTAAGAATGGATTAGTGTCGTTTCCAATAATGAAACAGATTGATTTTTTTTAATTTAAAGTCAACTGTATCAAATTTGTTAAAATGGGAACGAGATTATTTACTATGTAGAAAAAGAATGTTACAAGTAATATATCAAAAGACAATTCCTCTAGCATATTTAAAGTACATTTGTCGTATCTCTCGCTTAGAATCCTTTCTGACTTACATTCTCTATGTATGTCACTCTGAAAATATAAAAGTAGATGTCATTGATATTTTCCAGCAGTGTATAGGGTTTTAGCAGTGTCTGTTCTCATTTTTGTGGTACGCCCAAATCAAAGGTTTGTTTTCTCAAGATTGATTTGCATACTATAAGTACTGAGATTACTGAAAAGAGACCATGTCAAACCTTTCTCTTTTCACTTGGAAAAAGCAGTTTAAGATTAAATAGGGGTGCCTGGGTGACTCAATTGGGCGTCAGAGTTTGGCTCAGGTCATGATCTCACAATTTGTGAGTTCGGGCCCCACGTCAGCCTCTCTGCCCCTCCCCCCACTCCCTCTCTCATACTCCCAAAAAAACAAACATTTTTTAAGGAGTAAATTAGTCTTTAATCTTTACACTGTACCTTGTAACCTGGAATTTAAGCAAAATGAAAATGAAAGAAATTGTAATTTATAACCTCTACCTAAGAGTGAGATCCACCACATTGTCTTCAATTAGAATCAGAGTGAATGCACTTACCATGTTACCTAAAGCAGCCTTCTGTGTTGGAGCCATCATACCGGTCAGCCCCCCTGGCCGCTTACGGTACCTCCTCCCCACTGGAGTGCTGAGCCTCACTATTTATGTAGAAGAGGGGGTAAATGTGTTTATTGTCATTTTTGGTTGTATTACTTTTTTTTCCTGAAAAAAGATTGCATGCATTATTCTGAGGATATCACACATTACATCTTTTATTCCATTTATTTCTTAGGCTTTGGGGTGAGCCTGTTAATCTGCGTGAACAGCATGATGCTTTAGAATTTTTTAACTCATTGGTGGATAGTTTAGATGAAGCTTTGAAAGCCTTAGGACATCCAGCTATGCTAAGTAAAGTCTTAGGAGGTTCCTTTGCTGATCAGAAGATTTGCCAGGGCTGCCCACATAGGTAAGTGCTGATTATATATTTCAAGTTGTACTGCTTATTTACTAACAAAAATAAAACGTTTATTAGTAGTTTTGTAGAAGAGCGGAGTGTGCCACCAGTTTAACTATGTGCCTCAGACTGGATCAGTTACACACTGTGGGTACCTCATTTGTGGGTTTTGATTTTGTGTGTGTTGGTGGTGTTTTCGTGGAGGTTTTTGATTTTTTGTTTGTTTGTTTTGGGGGTTTTGTTTTGGTTTGGGTTGGTCAAATAACCTTTGGTTCCTTTTCATTTATGGATGATCATTCCTGAGGAAATCAAATAACATTTTGCCAGTAGCTACAGATGTTACTTATAAATTTGCCCTTTAAATAAGCTTAGAAGATGACAGGTGTGGAGTACTATTTCCTCTACAAGAGAAATACTATTTTTTTTTTTAATTTTTAAATGTTTATTTTTGAAAGAGAAAGTGTGAGTAGGGGAGGGGCAGAGAGAGAGAGAGGGAGACACAGAGCCTGACATAGGTCTCGAACTCACAGCCCGTGAGATCATGACCTGAGCCAAAGTTGGACACTTAACCAACTGAGCCACCCAGGTCCCCCTAAATCTTAAGATAGCATTGATTATGTGAGGCACCTGGGTTGATAAGTTAGGTAAGCATCCAACTCTTTTTTTTTTTTTTTTTAATGTTTTATTTATTTCTTAGAGAGAGAGAGAGAGAGAGAAACAGCGTGAGCAGGGGAGGGTCAGAGAGAGTGGGAGTCACAGACTGAAACAGGCTCCAGGCTCTGAGCTGGCAGTCAGCACAGAGCCCGATGCGGGGCTCGAGCCCGCGAACTGCGAGATCATGACCTAAGCGAAAGTCGGACGCTTAACCGACTAAGCCACCCAGGCGCCCCGGTAAGCATCCAACTCTTGATTTTGGCTCAGATCATGATCTTATGGTTCATGAAATCAAGACTTGGCATCAGTCAGGCTCTGTGCTGACGGTGCAGAGCCTCCTTGGGATTCTGTCTCTGCCCCTCCCCTGTTTGTGCTCTGTCTCTCTCAAAAAAATAAACATTTAAAAATTTAAAAATAGCAAACGGCACCTGGGTGGCTCAGGTGGTTGAGTGTCTGACCTCAGCTCAGGTCATGTTCTTGTAGTCTGTGAATTTGAGCCTGCATCATGCTGTGTGATGACAGCTCAGAGCCTAGAGCCTGCTTTGGATTCTGTGTCTCCCTCTCTCTCTGCTCCTTCCCTGCTTATGCTCTGTCTCTCAAAAATAAGCAAACATTTAAAAAGTTAAAAAAAATATATATATATATATATATATATATAAAATAGCATTGATTATGGTGAATATCCTTAAAGTATGTTTTCAATAGAAAATACAGCAAGAGTTGACTGAACAAACTGGTTTAGACTTGAAAGGGAACTTGATTTAAGGGCTCTTACTGAAAATAGTTAAATGACTGTTGAAGTTCACTCTTGCAGGTACACATTTATCCCTGTTACATGGAAGTTTTACTTCGGAACTTCTCTTGCATGCTATTAATGTTGGTTTAAAATCACTTTTCACCAAAATATCACAGTAAGATAGTATTTTCTACAAGCCCAAACCGTATTATACTCAGTGTTGTATGTGTATATGGCTGGTGGGAGTGCTTCATTTTTGATCAAAGGGAAATGATTAGCAGAGAGGTAACGACAATTTTCCATGAGGGGTGCCTGCGTGGCTCAGTCAGTTGAGAAGTTTCTGTGAGGTTAAAACCATTCATTCAGAACAAGACCTTGTATTGTTCATGTAGCCTGGACAACTTTTGGTCCATTTGGAAGACCTTTTGCATTAGGTGGACAATAAAACTGTCATTTTAACCTTTTGTTTTTAATTACTGATAAAATAGCCATCTTCTTGGTCATTCTAATCAGTCCTTCTTGGTTTGGTTTTGTTTTCAAAGTTATTTGGGAATTACTGCTTTTCTTTGCTAAGTGAAAATGTCCAGAGAGCATGATCATAAGTAAGATCCCTAAAGTTCAGATACCTACTCCACAAATCGTGTTCTTAGTACATGCCGGAAGGTTACCTAAAGAATCCCACGTTTGTCTGTTTTTAGGGCATTATTTGTGTAGATCATGGATTAACAAACTGTGCAACATAGGTCAAATCCAGCCTTGCATCTGTTTTTATAAAGGGTTATTGGAACATACCCATCTCTTTACCTGGTCTCAGGCTGCTTTCCCTGTTACAGCACAGTCAGAAAGACCTCACGGCCCAAGTTAATAGTTTATAATCATTACACTTTTATAGAAAAATGTTGCTGGCTTCTCATCTTCAAATGTCCTACTTTTTTAAGTGAAGTCATAAGTTTTGACTTCTTTTTTCTCTTTTATGAGTTATTCCCTGATTATAGTGCCAATGAGCTTAATACCTACTTCATATTCCATTTGTGCCACTTGTAAATACCTTTGTATACCTTTTTTCCCCCTAAGGAAACTGAAAAGCCCTAAATATGAGGGAGTGTCTTCAACAGTGACTATCCCAGAGTACTTTTGTGGAAGGCACTCCACAAATATATTTGTTGAATGTATTTGTTGAATGAATGAATTTGATGGTTTGAGCATGTATTCCCCATGTTCCATGTTCTGATTATGGAATGTATCTCCTCAGAAATCTGAAAATTCCCTTGCTAGGAAATTTTCACAAGGTGGGATTCTATCTCCTACTCAGATTTCTTATCGCCTATTCATTGGTATGTTCAAACTTGTGCTTTATTAAGGTTTCCATTACAGAGAAGAAGGACCATTGAAAAATCCAGCCCATTAATAGTTTAAAATAACCTTTTCAGAAGTTGATGCGTTCATGCTTTGGTCTTGGCATTTATTTACCATCTAAACAGATGATGGCGGAGGCAGCCCAGTAGACTGTAAAGACCTTAAGCTGTGAAGCTAGACATACCGGCTTCAGACTGTTTTTGCCTAGTCATCTTGACAAGGTGAACCTTTCTGAACCCTACTTCCTTCATCTCTGAAACGGAGATGGTGCAATTTCTTTAGCAGGTTTGTCATCAAGGCAAACAACCTGGTGCATAGATAGTGTATAAACAACTTAATGTGCCCAGCACTGGATAAGTGACCCAAAAATGTGTCATTTATTGCTAACATTCTGTGACTTATGGGTTTCATGTTATAAATACCACAAATTTAGTTTTCATGAAGTCTGTAACTAAAAATGTTTAGAAAGCTAAGAAATCTTTTTTGATTATTTCTTAAATGATATCTTTAGATACGAGTGTGAAGAATCTTTTACAACTTTGAATGTCGACATCAGAAATCACCAAAATCTTCTCGATTCTTTGGAACAGTATGTCAAAGGAGATTTATTAGAAGGTGCAAATGCATATCATTGTGAAAAATGCAATAAAAAGGTAGGACTTACCCAGGTTTTTAAAATAATTATGATTACCTTTAATGGATTTGAAAGTTGATTGCCTTTGTCAGAGTTCACCCTCTTTTTATTCCCTACCCTGCTTTGTTAGAGTGGTAGCAGAAAGTAGTTAAGATAACGGATGTAAAGGGTTTTCAAGGATAGAAGATTGAGAGAAACTAGAGCCAGAAGGGCTAGGGAACCAGGTGAATAAGAGTGAGCGCTTCAGAAATCATAGTTTAATATCACATTCTCTTGTCGGAGTTCCACGTACACTTCCATCCATAGCCAACCAAACTGCGATTGAACCCCTCAAAGCCATAGCCCTGATGGGAAAGCATTTCTCCTATTGTGTCCAGTTACTTGGTGTTTTTGTTTTTGTTTTTTCCATGTCCAGTTACTTGCAAGGACCATGAAGTTTACTGAAACCTTCATTACTTGATTTGGTCATGTCAGATTTTTAGACCCACCTGATAAAGTTTTATCTCTGGGCACTTACCAGCACATACAGTAAATAATGTGTCTCTTTCTGGGCTCCCAAACTCTCACGTCCCAGTCACCTGTATTGCTTTGACATTTACACACCACCTAAGGAGATAGTAAAGTCTAGAGGTGGAGATGAGAGCTGTAAAGCCATATTATACTGCCTGTCACCCACAGCTCTGAGACTTGAGGCAAGTGACTCCGTCTTTGTGCTGCTCCTGATCCCCCTCCCCCTCCCCATTCCGTTCCTGACTGGTAGGCCGTTACTGCTCAGACAGTACTGAGCATACTACCTTGGCACTTAATGGCCCAATAAATACTAGCTGCTGTTAAATTTCTTTTGTTGGCTCATAACAAAATACACCTTCATTAGAATAACAGTAAGTGTCAAACAAGTAATAATGGTTAGGTGGCAGTGACAATATAGAAACCAGGTAAGCAGTGAGTAATGTCTGTGTCACTCCTTTTTGCAATTTGTAACAAGTGGCATCAGCTATTTCCATATTAACAGCGTTAGCATTTTTTCAATACCCATTGTGACCTAATTATGTTGATTATATTCAATAATGTGTGTTTGTTTGCATTTATAACCTCAGATTCGTCTTAAAGAGAATTTAATACTACAATTTTCTTGTTTGTTTTTTTTGCAGTGGATTATAAAAGAACATCTAGTAACTTGCTCTGTTTATTTTAGGTTGATACCGTAAAGCGCTTGCTAATTAAAAAATTACCTCCTGTTCTTGCCATCCAACTGAAACGATTCGACTATGACTGGGAAAGAGAATGTGCAATCAAGTTCAATGATTATTTTGAATTTCCTCGTGAGCTGGACATGGAGCCTTACACAGTTGCAGGTGTTGCAAAGCTGGAAGGAGATAACGTAAACCCAGAGAGTCAGCTGATACAACAGAATGAGCAGTCTGAAAGTGAGACGGCAGGAAGCACGAAATACAGACTCGTGGGTGTGCTAGTGCACAGTGGCCAAGCAAGTGGGGGACATTATTATTCATACATCATTCAAAGGAATGGTGGGGATGGCGAGAGAAATCGCTGGTATAAATTTGATGATGGAGATGTAACAGAGTGTAAAATGGACGATGATGAAGAAATGAAAAACCAGTGTTTTGGTGGAGAGTACATGGGAGAGGTATTTGATCACATGATGAAGCGCATGTCATACAGGCGCCAGAAGAGGTGGTGGAATGCTTACATACTTTTTTATGAACGACTGGATACCATAGACCAGGGTGATGAGTTGATAAGATACATATCCGAACTCGCTATCAGCACAAGACCCCATCAGATTATTATGCCATCAGCCATTGAGAGAAGTGTGCGGAAGCAGAACGTGCAATTCATGCATAACCGAATGCAGTACAGTTTGGAATATTTTCAGTTCATGAAAAAACTCCTTACATGTAATGGTGTTTACTTAAATCCTCCGCCAGGTGAGTATCAAGAATTTAGCTTCTTTGGGGGTCGCCTGGGTAGCTCAGTTTGTTAAGTGTCTGCCTTTGGCTCAGGTCATAAACTCAAGGTTCTTGAGTTTGAGCCCTGCATTGAGCTCTGCACTGACAGCTCAGAGGCTGGAGCCTGCTTTGGATTCTGTGTCTCCCTCTCTCCCTCTGCCCCTCCCCTGCTTTTGCACACATACACTCTCTCTCTCAAAAATATTTGTTAATTTTTTTATGAATATAATTTATTGTCAAGTTGACTTACATACAGCACCCAGTGCTCATCCCAACAAGTGCCCTCCTCAATGCCCATCACCCATAAAAATTAATGTTTTTTTTAAAAATAAGCTTTCGTTTAAAAAAAAAGAGAATTGCTTCTTACTAATAAAGCAGAACTCTTAATTTACTTGCAGGATTTCTTATAAGCATCAACACATTTGCATTTTCACTTTGGGTTATTTTAAAACCATATTTCAGATTACTGTTACCTTTGAGCAGCATATATTGTCTTGCTATTTGGAAAGGGAGGAGCTTTTGTTGATTATAACAATTTGGTTTTGACTCTAGTATTAGTTTGAAATATCCTTTACTGAACTAAGAATTTCATAAGTAGCCAGTGGGGAGGGGGGCCAGTTAGCAAAATTAAGACTTCTGGAGATCAGTGGAAGTGCAGACTTATTTGAGAATGGAGTTTAGACATAGAAATTTGCTTGCTTGTTTTTAACATATCTGCCTTTTTTTTTTTTTTTTTTTAAGGGCAAGATCACCTGTTGCCTGAAGCAGAAGAAATCACTATGATTAGTATTCAGCTTGCTGCTAGGTTCCTTTTCACCACAGGATTTCACACCAAGAAAATAGTCCGTGGCTCTGCCAGTGATTGGTATTTGGGTTTTCATTCCTATTATACTTAGTTTGCTTCTTTAATACATGGTTTTTATTTTTTGACATCACCTTAATCTTGTTTCAGATCTAGAATGAAGAATACAAAACATCTTGGTAGCAGTAGTGAGAGAACTCATACTAAAATACTTAAACTCAGTCTTTTTATTGTTCAGAAGCTGGCTTCTGCTTATGTTCTTTTATATCTTTGACATCCCTGTACAAAAGATTACAGGGTACTTAAAAGTCTAAGCTATTTAACCAAGAAATTATTAGTTTTAGCTTCCCTAGATTAAATTCTGCCATATATTAAAAACGTAACCCAAAAAATGAGTTTCTTAAATTTCAAATTGTGCGAGTTTAGAGGCCATTATGATACCTTGATTTAACAATTTTTATGTGTTCATCTAAGTGTAAGATGTTACGGGGAGGTTGGGGGAGGGATTGTAAGAATAGACTCAAGTTGTAGTAGTCATCTGTCATTGTCATATTGGTACTGGAAGCAACTATGGCTGGTTCTCTCCCTCCAGTAGTAAAAGACAGTTTTTGATTTTTATTGAGTTCATAGAATCCCACATCTGTACGATATGAGAGACACATCATTGAACTGGTATTCATAGATTTTTGTGTTTTGTTTTAGGTATGATGCATTGTGTATTCTCCTTCGTCACAGCAAGAATGTACGTTTTTGGTTTGCTCACAACGTCCTTTTTAACGTTTCAAATCGCTTCTCTGAGTATCTTCTGGAATGCCCCAGTGCAGAAGTGAGAGGTGCATTTGCAAAACTTATCGTTTTTATTGCACATTTTTCCTTGCAAGATGGGCCATGTCCTTCACCTTTTGCATCTCCCGGACCTTCTAGTCAGGTAATTGCCTAGTTTTCTTTCTAATGACTACATGCTTACAAATCTCTTTCCTGGAAGTTAAAGTCACAAGTATATGTACCTCTGTTTGATATGTTTACCTAACAAATGTGTGTGCACACACACCACACTACTGATGTCTAGGAGTTTCATTAAAAGTAGTTCTCAGCAATGAATAGCAAGTATTGACTGTTCATTCAGTTACAAGCAGTGGCTTAATTATATACGTTATTATGTTACTCCTAAAGTTTTTTTTTTTTAATGGACTTCCATTTATTAAAAATTAAAACAGCATGAAGGCTCTATAATGAAATCTACCTCAGATCTTCATTCCCTTTCCTAAGAAGCAGCCCTTTTTAATCGTCTCTTGTGTGATTAGTCCTTCCAGAAATTTCTGCCTGTATTGAACTTAGGTGTGAGCACATGTGCATGTGTATCCCTTTTTATGCAAATAGAATTATATTGTACCTATATCTTGTTGGTGAAAAACAGCCAATGTTTTATCCTTTACAGGCTTACGACAACTTAAGCCTGAGCGATCACCTACTAAGGGCAGTTCTAAATCTCTTGAGAAGGGAAGTTTCAGAGCATGGGCGTCATTTGCAGCAGTATTTCAATCTGTTTGTAATGTATGCCAATTTAGGTAAGAATTTAAGTTTTTATAATCCTGTTTTAATCTATTAAGTGGCAGAATCTTTAAAGCTGAGTGAGGAAACAATCTTTACTGCACTTTTCACCTTTTACTGTATGTGTATCTCTGCAGTAGACATGGGTCACGATCTGTGTCTTTTTTTTTTTTTTTTTTACGATCTATGTCTTAATCATAGTTTTATGTCTGGATTTGAAAATACTGATTCCTAGGCCCCATCCCACACCAACTGAATCAAGAATTCTCAGAGCTACCACAAGGAATCCATATTTTCAAAAAGTCCCCAGAGGGTTGTGAATATTCACCTAGGTTTGGGGAAAGGACTTAGTCTGAACATAAGTTTTTGTTGAAGTAAACTAAATTGAAGTTAGGAATAATGTAAATATTCAGTTACTCTGTTATTCATATTATTATCTCTGTTAAAGAAGACTTCATGGGGCACCTGGGTGGCTCAGTCAGTTAAGCGACCAGCTTCGGCTTAGGTCATGATCTCACAGTTCGTGAGTTCGAGCCCTATGTCGGGCTCTGTGCTGACAGCCTTTCTAACATCACCTGATTGGTGATCCCAGATACTACTTACCTTAAAAGTATGTTATCCTGTCTTATATTTAGTCTCTGTTGTTTTTGATTGTGTTCAAATTTTGGTGTTTCTCCCCAACTTGATTGCAAAGATCAGTTTTGCACAGTAGCCTCAGTAAATGTTTGTTGAATAAGCAATGAGGAATATTCTCAAAAATCCTTCCATTGTCATTTTGGTGTTTGTTAATTGGCTTCGTATGAGGTAAATTTCCTGTGGTTGAGGTCAAGAGTCGTATGCTTCTCTGACTGAGCCAGCCAGGCACCCCTAAAATTATAAAAATTTCTTACCAGTTGGATGTTAGTGCACTGGTCCTCAAATGATTAATTTATTGAGACATTCCATTTAGAATCTTAGCAATGATAATGAATATTTGGCCAGATTGGGAACTGATTCAAAGACTTAGATGATTTTTTTAATAACTTTTAAAAGTTGAAAAGAAAAAAAAAAACCTTATATCCAGAATTAAGTTCTATAATCAAAGATCCCTGCCATTCCATGTTGTTTTGTGTGTGTGAACTTACTGATCGCCAGTTGGTTTCTGGCCCTTTTAAACATAAGCAACATTCTACTTTTTGTCTGTCTCTGTAGTTGGCCTTTTCCTTTACCTCTCCATACTAGAGATGCTTGGTTATTTGTAGTTGAGAAGGGAGAGAATATTTACTACACAAGCAAGTGGAATATGTATTTCAAACTTAGAAATATCAAATTTAAGCACTTATAAAAATCCTGTTCGGTTCAGCTCCCTTTTTAGGTATAGTCTATTCACGAAGCATACATCATTGGCCCATAATCTAAATTCTTACGACCACATGTGCTTTGGGGTACAGAATTATTTAGACTTAAGAAAGGTAAGGCAGTATATATACCACACATTATGTAACATCCCTATGGCAGGATCCAAGACAGCACCTTATAAACATACACGTTAATATTTCTACAGTAAAACACGAGTAGTCACCGTGAAAAGGGGGATAGATGAAAACTATAAATAGTCTGTGGTCACTTCAGATCAGCTTTTCCCAGCAAACACATTTTGGCACCCAACTTCATGAAGTAATTTTGTTTATATTTAATATGATAAGATCCTTTTGAATCTCAGGATTTCAGATAAGGGATTATGGACCTGTGTTCATTATACCTCTTGGAATACAACAATAAAAAGGACAGTGTATTGTCTAATGGGGTGTAGAGGCAAGTAAAAAAGTAACTGCCATAAAGTATGTTAATGGCTATAATAGGGAAAGTACAAAGTGCTATGGTAGTATAGGGATACCAGACCAGATTTGGGGAGTTTAGAGGACTGACTTAGTGGAAAGAATTGGTTGTTGGGTTTTCTGTACAGAGTGAACAGCAGCTGCGGAGACTTGGAATAAACTCAATGTGGAGGAAGTGAAAGGTATTCAGTCTAGAATTGATGTAAGGTGGCGATGGCAAGAGGGGTGGACAGGATTCTCTGATCAGGCTGTGGTGGCAAGCCTTATTTGGGATTCCGGACTTCATCCTAAGGGCATTGATGAGCCATGGTAGAGTTTTTAATGGACATACCTTGTAGAAAGATCACTCTGACCACAGTGTGGAATGGATTGTAGGGGAATAAGACTAGAGATTGTTCAAATGATCTATAACAGAAGATCATTGTGGCATGTACTGGGGAACTGACAGTGGTGGGGGCATCCGAGTAGACAGATTCTGGTGCTTTGTGAAGTCAGTAGAAAGCAGTGAGTGGATATTAAGGAGAGAGGAACACAGAAGAGATGTTACAAGTGATGCCCAGGATTCCAGCTGAGCAGATAGTGGTGCCATGTACCGGGGGTGGAGGGTGGGAGTTGGAGGGGCACAGGAAGGACATGGATAAGGGGAGTGAAAGTTCAGTTTGGGCAAATTGAGTTTGAACCTATGGGACACCCAAATAGTGAGGTTCAGTATTCAGTAAAACACTTAAGATATTTGTCTGGAAGTCTTCTGGAATCCTCTGAGTGAAAATAGCTGGAACATGAAGCCATTAGAGTGGGTCTAATCATCCAGGAAAAGCATACAGAGTGAGAAGATAGCCTGGTGTGGGAACTTTGAGGAGCATCAATTTGTCAGAGACAGAGGAAGGAAGACTCACAAATGAGTCCAAGGAGAGGTGGTTGAAAGAAAGTAAGAGAGGAATTCAAGTAGTAGAGGAAGTAGTTACAGTTAAGAACTATTCCTTAGCTTTGCTCCAGGAAAGAAGGCAGAAGGGGCACCTGGGTGGCTCAGTCAGTTAAGCTTCCGACTTTGACTCAGGTCATGATCTCGCAGTTCATGGGTTCAAGCCCCACGTCGGGCTCTGTGTACTGACAACTTAGAGCCTGGAGCCTGTTTCAGATTCTGTGTCTCCCTCTCTCTCTGCCCCTCCCCTGCTCATGCTCTCTGTCTGTCTCTTTCTCTCAGAAATAAAAACATTTTAAAAAAAAAAAAGGGGGGAGAAACCAAATTGGCATGGGTCAAGGAGGGAGGGAAATAATAGAGACGCCACCAAATTTAGGCATGGTTTTCAAGTAGCTTGGCTGTGGAAGAAATTGGAGAGGCAGTTTACACAAGAATTCTTTTTTCTCCTTAGTTTTCATAATCCTCCCTAATGATGAGGATGGCACTGTAGCTTAGTCTCCCAGATCCTCAGGCCATAGGAACTGTTCATTTTCCTTATGCCTGGGTTGACTGGAATGTCGCGATCTTTGTTTCAACATTTTAAAACTTAAATCCAAGTATGTGACATAGATTTTTTTTGTTCTGGTTAAGTAATTCTGAGTGCTAACAGTGGTCTTGAGGTTATAAAAATTACCAAAAACTATTTTAGATAACTATTGTATTACGAAGCCCTTATTACCATCTGAATTCTTTCCTCTCGTAATTCTTCTTCCCGCCTCTTCCTTCTTCGTTTGTTAGGTGTCGCAGAGAAGACACAGCTTCTGAAATTGAATGTACCTGCTACCTTTATGCTCGTGTCTTTAGATGAAGGTCCAGGTCCTCCAATCAAGTATCAGTACGCTGAACTAGGCAAGCTGTACTCCGTAGTGTCCCAGCTGATCCGCTGTTGCAATGTCTCATCAAGAATGCAGTCTTCAATCAACGGTAAAATCAAATGCCCCGTTCTCGACATTGGGTTTAAAATACTGCTGGCCATATGTGGTGCCCAGTTAAAAGTAATTCTGAAGATGTTCAAATATAAAAGCAAGAGTCTGACAGTCTGTACTTTGGAATATTTTATAATATTTTGGGTTCATGTTTAAAGGGGATCTTTTTCTGTCTACTTGCTACTGACGTTGATACTTTGTTGATGAAGTAGTTGATGAATTAACTTTTTATATAGGAAAACAGCAGTGTTGGCATTTAAAGTTTGCATTTTGTCATCTCGATCTATCTGATCATTGTAATACCTAATACTGCTGTCTTCATTGTACTTAGGAATATTTATTTAAAATGTCACTTTTTTAAAATATGAAGTTCATAAGCTGTTTCTGTGGTGAAAACTGAAGAGTATTGTGAAGAAGACTATTAGTTTTTCACTTATGACAAATCTGTATTCTAGGTAATCCTCCTCTTCCTAATCCTTTTGGTGATCCTAACTTATCACAACCTATAATGCCAATTCAGCAGAATGTGGCAGACATTTTATTTGTGAGAACAAGTTATGTGAAGAAAATCATCGAGGACTGCAGTAACTCAGAGGAAACTGTCAAATTGCTTCGTTTTTGCTGCTGGGAGAATCCTCAGTTCTCCTCTACCGTCCTCAGTGAACTTCTCTGGCAGGTTAAAAAAAAATAAACATTCATATGTGTCTGTAATTTGGTTTGTCATTTGTCATTCCTTTAAACAAGTTGTTCACCATGTCTTTCCTGATTTTAGGTTGCGTATTCCTACACTTACGAACTCCGGCCCTATTTGGATCTGCTTTTGCAAATCTTACTGATTGAGGACTCGTGGCAGACTCACAGGTAAATCGTCTTTTTTTACTTGCCTAACTTTTAGACTAACTGAAACTGCCAGTCAGCACTTTTTTTTTTAAATACCTCCCAGAGATCTAATGTTTCATCTTAAAAGCTTAAGAGTAAATAAAAAGCTTCCCCTTCCATCACACTTTCTATTCTTTCAGTTGCCCGTGTTGGCATACTTAACCACTAGCTTTCAATTTTTTTTTTTTTTTTTTTTTTATTTCTAGGAGAGAGACAGTGAGCAGGGGAGGGTCAGAGAGAGAGAGTCACAGACTGAAATGGCTCAGGCTCTGAGCTGGCAGTCAGCACAGAGCCCGGCCAGCCAGACTCGAACCACGAGACAGCGAGATCATGACCTAAGCGAAAGTCAGATGCTTAACCGACTAAGCCACCCAGGCGCCCCTCTCAATTTTTTTTTTTTAATTAAGGAAAAGTAGCATAGGCTTTTGGTAAATATCTTAATTTCATTAATGATGTGCCAGGGTTCTTTTAGAATTAGTCACATGAGGTAACGTTTGGTTATCTAAAAATAGTCCTTAGGTAAGTAAGTACAGTTAGTTCTCACTATTCATGTAGTTATATTTTTCTGAAGTTGCTGTGAACGCTGAATGAGGGAACACTGAACCACTGCTCCTGGGGGAAGTATGGGGTTGGGTTCCTGCAAGCCTCTGGTTACGTTTGTGTCCACCAACCTATACAGAGCCTTTTTTTTTTTAAGTGTGCTGCCTTTTCTTTTTTTTTTTTTTTTTTTTTTTTTTTTTTTTTTTTGGTAAGTTTATTTCTTTATTTTGAGAGAGCAAGGGAGGGAGGGACAGAGAAAGGAGAGAGAAAGAAAGCCAAGCAGCCTCTGCACTCCCAGCGCAGAGCCTGACATGGGGCTCAAACCTACAAGACTGAGATCATGACCGGAGCCGAAAACCAAGAGTCAGACGTTCAACTGACTGCCCCCAGGCACACACCCCCCCCCTTATTTTTTTAACTGAGGTTATCCGCCATAACTGTCCCCTCAAGCTTTCTCCAGAATTCCTCCATTTGTTTTTGGGGGGTTTTTTTTGTCATAAAGTTTAATGTATTATCTTTAATCCTAAGAATTACACAGATGATGTTCAAGTATGGAATTAGTGGACAGCTCTGCCAGATTTCATAACGTCCCTCCCCACATGGACAATAGTATAGTACTTTATTTTTGGAAACTGTTCAAAATCTATCTAATGGACTGCTTCCCGTCTGTGAATATAACAATTAAAACAGCAAACGGCAACTTGAAAACAAGTTCTATAACAAAATGCTTAAAGAGAAATTACAATTTTGAGTCTTAGTGTGGGGATTGCAAATGCCAGAATTCATGGATTCATATTTCCACATTGTCTCCAAAATTACCATCATAGATTCAAGTTGTATTACTGTTTATAAAAATAGCATTAAACCAAAAATCCGTTTTCATGAGACAAAAAAGTTGGGTAGTTTGAAAACTATAACCATGTATTTTGAGCACTATCTAGTATTCTTCTCTTAAGAATTATTTTTAATGGGGGGCACTCGGGTGGCACAGTTGTTGAGTCCTCGGACTCAACTTCAGGTCATGATCCCATGGTTCCTGAGTTAGAGCCCCGCATTGGGCTTGGCGCCTGCAGCATGGAACCTACTTGGGATTCTGTCTCTCCTTCTCTCAGCACCTACCCTGCTTGTGCTATTTCTCTCTCTCTCTTAATAAATAAACAAACCTTGAAAAAAAAAGAAAGGATATTTTTAATGGAATCTTTTGCTCTTTTCGTTTAAATATATAAGCATGTGTAGCTTTAAACCAGTTGGTTACATCTTAGCTCTCTCAAATCATTAAAGCAGGCAGGAATGGGAAAGGCACATGTGCTGGATAAAATATTGACATTTGTGTAATGAGATTAGTTAAGGTATTGTTACTATAAATTACTGGCCCAAGCTTGAAAATAATTTTCTCATAGTGAGCTTTGAGTTCATTCAGTTAGCAGTGTGTGAATATTTATGGAGTATCCATAACATGCAGCTGGCACTACCAGGCATGGGGGAGCAAGGCAGGCAAAGGTGATATTGATAAAAACAGCAGTTGAAAGCAGTTAGTACTAACGGGAAGAAGATATGATGTGGCAGAAATAATGGCTTAACACTTCGTTACCACTTGAGAAAACTGAAGGCAAAAACAGTGTACACTGAAGTGTTTCAGATTAAACCGCAAAAAGCCTGTATATGATTGATTGATCTGAAATTATTAAACCTTGCAAAATTGCTGAAGTCATGATTTCCAAACAGAAGATTTCAAGAATACAAATAATGCAACAAAAACAAAAAACTTATATTGTGATTTGGAAACATTCTGCTAAGTAAAATTTGTGGTTTATATAAGGTTTTTTGTTTTTAGGTTTTTTAATTCCTGACTATACAGATAGTGTTTCTTTATGGAGGTAAAATTCACCATTTTAACCAGTTTAAAGTCTACAATTCAGTGGCTTTTAGTACATTCACGGTGTTGTACAATCATTACCACTATCTAATTCCAGAACATTTTCATCACTCCAAAAGGAAGCCCCATATCCAGTTAAGCAGTCTCCCCATCCCCGCAGCAACCACTAATCTGCTTTCTGTCTCTGGATTTGCTTGTGCACTTCATATAAATGGAATCCTACAAAACGTCCTTTTGTGTCTGACTTCTTTCACTTGGCATAATGTTTTCAAGGTCTTCTATGTTAGAGCATATATCAGTATTTCATTCCTTTTTATGGCCAAATAACATTCCATTGTACAGATACAGCACGTTCTGTTTATCCATCATCCATTAGACTTTTGGGTAGTTTCTACCTTTTGGCTATTGTGAATACTGCGGTGAACGTTTGTGTACATGTTTTAAGTTACAATTCGGTGGCATTCAGTATATTCGTAATGCTAGGTTACCGTCACCACTATCCATCTCTAGAACTTTTTCATCATCCAAAACTGAAACTCTGTACCCTTTAAACCATAACTCCCCATTGCTTAATGTCTTCCGGACTCCTACGTGTTGTAGCATGTGTCTGAATACTAGTCCACTGTGTATATACACATTTTGTTTACTTACGGGTGGGTGAGGTTTTTAACACAAAAGAGAAAAAGCTCTTTTTTGCCCCTACGGTTTTTTAAATTGCTTTTTGGGGTGGCGGGGAGAACAAGAAATCATTGACTGTATATTCTTCTTTTGTGACTTGGTAAAAACTGAAATGAAATCATCCATCTTTGGCAAATCAGCTAAATTCTTAGTATTGTCGGTGAAAATTGTTTTGTCATATAGCAGCTCATATTAGAATTCAAGTTCATTTTGTACTTACAAATGATATCACTGTTTCACAGTCACTGATTTCTAACTTCCCTTCAGAAATGCAGTTTTATAAAAGGGACTAACTTAAAGCAAACTCTTAGGTGCGGCAGCTATAAACTTAGTTGTTAACGTTAGGTTTGTATGACTCCTAGTATCCTAAATTCACTTCTAGTAATGTATTTGAATTACATACGTAGCAAAATCATTTTTGATTGGTAACAAGCTAGTAAGAGCACAGACTGCTAGGTGGCTGTATGACCTTGGGCAAGCTGTGTAACCTGTCCGTACCCCTTGTCTTCTCTGTCCCGGGGTCTGACAACAGGACCTACTGTCTAGCATTCGATGGCATGACTGCGTGAGAGAGTGGCACATAGTACACACTCGAGGAACGTTGGCCACTGGTTGACTTTTCAGGTTTTTATTTTATATTTGGTTCTTTTTCAGAATTCATAATGCACTTAAAGGAATCCCAGATGACCGAGATGGGCTGTTTGACACAATCCAGCGCTCTAAGAATCACTATCAAAAAAGAGCATACCAGTGTATAAAATGTATGGTAGCTCTTTTTAGCAATTGCCCTGTTGCGTACCAGATCCTGCAGGTGAGGGTTTTTTCTTATAGTCTTGTAGAAATCTGAATCTTTTAGGAATTCCATTTTAAAGAAAGGAATAGTGGGAATTTAGAATTCTTAATTTTAACTTTGAGAAATACTCCAGAGCCTTTTACATACTTGGTTTTATTTTCTTTTAAAGGGCAACGGAGATCTTAAAAGAAAGTGGACCTGGGCAGTGGAATGGCTCGGGGATGAACTTGAAAGACGACCATACACTGGCAATCCTCAGTACACTTACAACAACTGGTCTCCTCCAGTGCAAAGCAATGAAACATCAAATGGTTATTTCTTGGAGAGATCACATAGTGCCAGGATGACACTTGCAAAAGCTTGTGAACTCTGTCCAGAGG
Organism: Proteles cristata cristata; assembly: GCA_017311185.1. Lineage (NCBI taxonomy): Eukaryota > Metazoa > Chordata > Mammalia > Carnivora > Hyaenidae > Proteles > Proteles cristata. The sequence goes on from JAESUZ010001470.1 coordinate 44,040, forward strand.
AGGTAAAAAAAAAAAAAAAAAAAACCACAAGTGTGCAGCAGATAGAAATGAAAGAAAGCAATTTGTTCTTTATAGGCCAGTGTTTATGTATTAATGATAAAGAACCTGTTGAGGCTTTGTTTGCTTTACTGTGTATATAGTCTTCAGTTAAAGAGGGAGCCTTCTTTCAGAGAAATTTCTGAAATTGTCTGAAATGTTGTCTTTCTGAGAGAATCCAAATCAGGTTTTTTTATCTGCTTTACATTGGTTGATCTTCAGTAAAAGGAAAGTTATGAGTCAGTTTTATAGGTTTTTAAGTTTTTATTTCAAATTAAAAAAAAAACTTGAATTTGCCTACATAATTGTTTGTCTTTAAATATTTAAAATTAGGAGCCAGACGACCAAGATGCCCCCGATGAGCATGAGTCGCCCCCGCCTGAAGATGCCCCATTGTACCCCCACTCACCTGGATCTCAGTATCAACAGGTAAACAGGGGCCACTTTGTGTTTTTAGCCCTAGGACCTACTTTTATGCTGTAAAGGATGGCTAAATTTTTTGTTGCGACTGCAAAGTAGTAAAGACTAGACTACCTTTAGGGCATGATCAAAAGAGCAGTCCCTGGGACAGGGACAGGGTCACGATATGATGTGTTTCATCTCCCCGCTGTGGTGGTTTCCTGGTCAGATAGGTGCCCCTCTTTGTACTCCTTTGTTGCTGAAACTGTGGCAATTGAGGTAAACATTAAACAATATTGAAGAGTACAAAGGGTTAAGACATTTCCTGTTAGGCGGAGTCTTACAGATGAAGATGTGGCAATGAAGGAACTTGTTCTTGGTTACTTAGCCAGCCAAGACTTCAGTGACAGTAAAGACTGTTGAAAAATACCAAGGATTTGACACATTTCCATACGATTTCCTTTAAGATCGGTGACTAAATAAATAAAATTTAGATGAAGAAACTTTCTAAATAAAAACCTTACCTTCTAAAACCCAGATGTGACTGATTCAGATCTTTTGAGGCAATGATGCTCAAACTTGAGCACGCATCAAAAAAAATTTTCCCCTGGGGGTGTCTGGATTGTTCAGTTAAGTTTCTGGCTTCAGCTCAGGTCATGATCTCACGGTCCATGGGTTTGAGTCCCACATCGGGCTCTCTTCTGCCTCTGCTGTCAGCACAGAGCCCCACTTGCACTCTCCCTCTGTCTCCAAATAAATACACTTTAAATTTCCGTGCGCCCGTCCCCCGCCCGTTGGAGGTGAGGCGCCTGGGTGGCTCAGTCGGTTGAGCGTCTGACTCTTGATTTCAGCTCAGGTCATGATCTCAAGGTCGGGGAGATTGAGCCCCTAGTGGGGCCTGTGCTGCGGAGCTCTGTGCTAACAGTAGGGAGCCTACTTAGGATTCTCTCTACCTGTCTCTCTGCCCTTCGCTCGCTCTGTTCTCTCAAAAAAAAAAACTTTTAAGAGATAAAATCTTTTTTAAAAATCCCCTGGTGGGCTTGTTATAGTCCAGATTGCTGGGCCCCACCCGAAGCTTCTGATTCTTTTAGGTCTGGGGTGGAGCCAGAAAATTTACATTTCTGACGCCTCCTCCCAATGGAGGCTGGTGCTAGTCTAGAAACCATAGTTTCAGAACCATTATTTTAAGGCATTCTTCTTAGATTTCAGGCTGGAAACCAAAGCATACTGACTGAATAATTAGAAAATGCATATTCATCATATTTGTTTTTGTAATCCGAATTCTAGAAAGGCCCAAAATCTTGGTTGGTGGAGAATATACAGAAAAATGAGGGTTCAGAGGTTTAAAAGGTTAAGAAACCAAATTCACAAGGAAGAAAGTTAACTCTCCTCAGCCCTGAGAAAGCTCCTGTACTGCTCCTGCCTGATTAGTCCAGATCTTTAGCAAAGTTTTGTTTTCAGTAACACCATTCTGTGTTCAAGGTTGTTGCTGATGCACATGTCCTATGGTCAGTCAAACTCATCCTATAGAAGCTTCAAGGTGCTTGGAAGAATCAGAATAGATGTGTTCTGGCTCACAATCATTTTTTGTGAATGTTTTTTGACAATAAGCAATAATGGGCTGTAATCTCCTATTTGTTAGACTTCGGTCTAAATAATTTGGGGCACTAAAAGTCACTCTGGCTAAAACTTTATACAGAACTACACTACTTTTCTTTGAGTTTAGGGGTTTGAAATCTAGGTGGGCTTAAGTTTATTCATTTTTGAGAGCGAGAGGGAGACACAGAATCCAAAGCAGGCTCCGAGCTGTCAGCACGGAGCCCAACATGGGGCTCGTACCAACGAACCGTGAGATAATGACCTGAGCCGAAGTTGGGACACCTAACCTGGGCTTTTCTCTTCCAAACCACTTTTTCCCCCCCTCACCATTAGCCGCAACATATTTACTCCTTGTGAGTCCCCGGAATAAAAGAAATGTTTACATGTCCACAAATTTCAGCCCGTGATTTTAAAGCTCAGTATGTGGAAAGTCTTAACGTAGATCTCTTCTCCCCTCCCAGAATAACCATGTGCACGGACAGCCATACACGGGCCCAGCCGCACATCACATGAACAACCCTCAGAGAACTGGCCAGCGAGCACAAGAAAATTACGAAGGCAGTGAAGAAGTGTCCCCACCTCAGACGAAGGATCAGTGAAATGCACATCATTAACTGGTTCCATCAAGACTGTGCACCCAGGCCTTACAGTCCAACCTTTTTCTGTGTCTGGCTAATAATTTAAAACTAAAACTGTTCCTAATCAACATGGAGTGGCGAGTTTATTCACTGTCTTATCTGCAGAAATTTGCTGTCAATATATAACCCGCCTGCAGTGGAAAGTGTATAGTGTTTTGTAATAAATGGCCTGATGCTAATGTGTAAATGGCAAAGGTGTATATAGTATATTAATGTTTGACTGTTAATTCTTAAGCGAGAAACTTTTTTCTTGAGACTCACAGACCGACAAAAACTACAAAGTTACTTTTCTTGTTCCACCCACTGCACTCTGCAGCCAGTGTTGCCTGCCTCCTGGCGGATGGATCTACTCCTTTACAAGAAAACAAAAAAATAAACCAACGGCAACAAACCAGAGCCCGTCCACGTCAGCCACACCAGTAGCTTGATGTTCATTCTTTGCCACTGGAGGCAGTTTTACTATGAGGAACGTAAGGCCGGTAACCTTTCAATTATTTGGTTGATGTGGAAAACTGGTGACGTAACATTGTTTCTAGATCTTTTTCATTGCCTTTTTATTCTGACATTAGGTTAATCACTTTGAAGCTATAGTTAAGCTGTAACATTTAGCATGGCTTCACACCAGGTTAGTGTAGCCAATGAGGAAAAAATTACCGTGACGGGTCGCGACTGTCCCCGTGTGGCAGCCGTATCACTCAGAGCTTTTCCTTCTCACACCTAGACTATAAATGTAAAACGAGGGGAGACGTGTGATAAACAGGCAGTTTTCAGTGACACGTAGGTTGCTTATGTCTAACGTTTGATGACAGTTCAATCTCTGGGTGGGATAGAGAGATCTAAGTATGAGTAATGGGAATTTTTAAAGATTTAAAACAAATATGCAAAAATTTGCTATGCCAGGATGCTTGGAGCATAATAGAAGACTGTATTCGGTGTGCTTGTTTCGTTTCTTTGGTAGAGCTTATTAGGTGAATCTTCTAAAACTTTCCTTCTGCTGGACCCCAGTGAAGCGGAAGTCACCGGAATCCCACGGTACTTGGAGCGCCACTTGCCCCAAGACGTCTGGCTGAGTGTTGTGCTCCGTCACAGTTTTACTTGAAAGCGAGACTTCTCCTAGCTCCTTGTCCCTGATTCCAAAACTTTCCATGTTCGAAGCAGGGTCTAATTAAAAAGGAAACTACTGGTTAGTTAATTGAGGTATCATCATTTCAGCATAAACATTTAATTAAAGATAAGGAACTCCTCAGTTAATACTGTATTTACAGGCGAATTGGTAACTTGAATGTGTGTACTTTTTAGAACCTGTCTAAAAACCAAATACCCCTTCAAACAGATACAGCCCACCCTCTTCTATTTAAATATTTTGCTGTTTTATTTTATAGAAATTATTTTGCTGAATTCACAAATAGAATTTGATTTACGAAGAACTTTTTGTCCTGTGGTGTGTTTTTGTTTTTGGGTTTTGTTTTTTGTTTTTTTTCCCTTTTTTTTTTTTTTTTTTTTTTGGTCCGCTTTTGTTCTGTTTCGTTTTTGAAGGACTGCTTATTAAAATTCTGTGCAGAGCATGCTGAGGCAGGACGCTGAATTCAGGAGTTCAGTCACGTTGAGTTTTTGTGCACAGAAAGATTCGACCTTTGGTCCTTTATAAAGATTTAGAGAAAACAGGATGTTGACGCTGTAAAAGTTTCCTAACATAATCAATCTTGTACTTTTTGTATGTTTTTTATATACATGTATATTTAATGAGCACAAGCTTGGTTGTATTTTTTACAATTCAGTTAATAGGAAAATGTTTTGTCAAAAAGGCTATAGTTGGAACTGAACAAAGCAGAAACAAAAAAGAATTGCTTTATTTTGTGATTAAAAGGGGCAGGTATTTAAGATAAAGCTTTGGGTATCTTATTTGCAGCACTCTGTAGTCCCATCAATGCCTCTAGGTTTTCTGTAATATTAGGAAATTTTAACACCAGATAGATCCTGTTTTTTACCTTAAGTATATTACATCTGAATTTGTTAAGTTTGAGCCAAAGTCCTACGTGTTGTTTGCAGTTCCCAAGTGGTAGCTTTAATTTAAAATTCCTCAATTCCAGGCTTCCTTAACAGTGAGCGAGCAGACGAGGTTAACCTTATTTGGACAAGTTGCTATCATTCAATTCACCCACCTCCCCATATGGAGAGGTGGGTTCTGTCGTCTCCCGCTCCTTAACAAAGTATGTGATGTACTTAATTTCAAAACTTTACTGACTTCCTAGACACGAAAAACTTGACGTTTGAAAAGGCTGTGAATTTTTCTCCTTGGAGGGAGACTCCCACCTTGGTTGCTTTGAATCCACAATCCACCCCCCTTGTGCCAGGCAAGGGCTTGTGAATCCCTTTTCCCTTCTGTTCGAGGAAAAGCTGTCCATGTTGTAACCAGGATCCAGGGAAAGTGAACAGGGAGATTTCTTTTTGTTTGTGCGAATTATTTTCTCTAACTTCTTAAGCATTAACATATAAGGGGAAATTTTAAGACGCATGTTATTGTAAGAGCAACATATTGGTGACGTTGAGGTCTTTTTCTGAACATAAATGGCACATTTTAAACTTCAAGTCTTCAAAGTGCCTAAAGATTATTTACTTCTCCCTCAACTGATTTCTTGAGCCATAATATATAATTCCTACTTTAAATGTTTGTTTCAGAATCACTAGTCTTCCTTTCAAAGTACCCCCAGGATTCTAAATGGCATGATTACTTCATAGAAGACAGTCGAATCTGTTAACGAAAGACTGAAGATATTTTTGTTCATCTGTGAATGAGGGTTTTGCTCTGTGGGATCTAAGTATTTCCGTGCACAACTTGGTATAAACCATATTGCTGCTGTTTCTAAGTCCTCCACCAACTAAATTTTCATGCTCAGCATTGTTGAGGCAGAAATAATCCTATTTGAGGGTTTCGTCTTTCCTTGATTTTTCTCTGATAATTTACCAACCTTGTGTCTTTTAGCTGTTATATATACAAATTTAGAATTGAAATGTTTTATATTTTTTTCATGATTAACTTTTATTAGTGAATGATAAGTATTTAATCCTAGTAGCGGTTAAAAAGTGGAGGAGCCTTTTCTATTGAAATTACGTTTGTAAATGAAAGCAACAGTCTGTGAATATTCAGATGACTCCAACAAAGTCGGTCTTGCACTTTTTTTCTTAGTATTTCTCCGGCTTCTGTTCCCCCCACGAGCTCTTACTTTGCTGAATTTTGCGGTTAATTTGCTGGATATAGCCTGCCTTATTTAGAGTTCTAACTGGGTAAGAAAATTGCCTTTTCATTACAAGTGCCCAATTTTGGTCTCTAGTTGGAAGGTACTACATTCTGCAGAGAAAGGAAAACAGCATCCTTCCCACCCCGCCCCATTTTTGTGTTCCTGGGAAAAGAACCCATTCAGTACTGGTTTCCTAGTAGTGCTCACCCTAAATTGGTTCTGAACCGACATGAGTGTTTTAGTGTTTAAAATAAGGTTTTGGGTGTGATACATCACTACAAAAAGTGCTAAATGTATTAAGAACTTTGCTGCCGACTGTATTTCTAACAATTATTTTACATTTGCAGAAATGTAGCACTTTTCCTCCAAATACGTAGGTGTAAGAAAAGGGGGAAAAGGTGCACCATGTTTTAAACTTGCAAATGATTTTTTTTTTTGAAATCCAGATTCCCCAAAGGAAATTCACACACTTCTCAGCCTTTTACAAGCCAACACACTGACTGAAGATTGTCCACAGTTCCTAAGATTTAGCACATATACAAAAATAAAACTTTATAAATTAAATTTCGGTTTTTCCTTTTATTTATTAAAGTAAGATGTCTAAATGGAGGTGAAAGAAGTGTTTATAAATCGAGGAATTTGGCCCTTGTTTTTTGGGGTTTGTTTTGGCCCTCGTTTCATGTATCTGCTGTATATTCACATCTGAGTTCAAAAATGGAGCTGTGATCTAATTGCTGGCTTAACAGTTCAGTTTAAAATCGAGACTCGGCAAAAACCCTCTGGTGTTTCAAAGTTCATTTAAGTATCAGAAGTGCAGCAGGTCGCGTGTTTCCAGGAGTTCCAGAAGTGGAAGCTATTCTCCAGCAAATATCTGCTCTGCTTTTCAATGTGTGAAAAGTCAGTCTTTGTCACAATGTTCAAAGAAATAGGGCTTCCGCAGAAGCCTGCGCTGTGTTCTCCAAGTTGAGGTACCAAAAAGACTAGTGCCAGGGACCTAGCCCAAATTCGTATAGATTTCTGAAAAACAGAATCAGAAGACGACTACTGTTCTGCAATTGGAACATTCCTTGGATTAAACCATTTGCATTTTAAGTATCTCGAGCTACACAGAATACACCTAATCGAGTGGAAATGTACACAGCCACCGATACTTTGAACTGCTTCGTTGTGACCTGACAATTTACAGGTAGGTAGGTTGGCAGTTTTTATGATCTCTGTCCCTCCAAAGCTTCAAGGTGGGGATTCCATAAACAGCTTTAATAATTCCTTTAGGGATACAAAGTCTTGGAAATTTCTTCAATCACACTTAAACTTCTGTCTATAGAACAAATTTCAGATCCATGTAAAAATCACTTGATTATCTTAAAGGCATTTCACTTAAACGTACAAGACTCCACAGAGTACAGTGGGAGTGCTTTTAACTGTCCCCTGGGAACGAGAGGTCCTCTCGTGCTCCATCAACATAAGTGAGAACGTACCACACTCAGCCCGGCGTGCCCTCCTATGAGGCGCACCACTAAGCCAAATGGCCGGCCTTCAGGGATAATAAGATGTGGGCAATCCCATCTCATAATAATCTGTGGCAAGTACCTTCTTTTTGAAATATCTGGAAATAGGGGCGCCTGGGTGGCTTAGCCGGTTAAGCGTCCGACTTTCGCTTAGGTCATGATCTCGCGGTTCGTGGGTTCGGGCCCCGTGTCGGGCTCTGTGCTGACTGCCAGCTCAGAGCCTGGAGCCTGTTTCAGTCTGTGACTCCCTCTCTCTCTGACCCTCTCCTGCTCACACTGTCTTTCTCTCTCTCTCTCTCTCTCTCCCCCCTAGAAATAAATAAAACTTAAAAAAAATTAAAAAAAAAATATCTGGAAATAGTTTTTCGTTGTGTTGAGCTTTTCTCATGTGGCTTATTTTTCCAACAACCTGGCAGAGCATAGAATCCCCATTTTTATGCGTTCTGAGAAACGAAGTGGCCAGTTGACAAAGTTTATGAAGAGAAAGCCTGCTGGCACTGAACTTTTAGAGGAGTCGTGTGTCCGGGCCTCCAGGCTGCTTTTCAGGCGCACTGTTGTTTTAGACACCAAGGCAACTTTCTGGCGCCACCGCTGGTCGCCGGCTGTCCTGGCCTCCCGCGTCTGTCAGGCACGCCCGTCTCCCTGCCCTCCTCTCCAGACTCCCTCCCCAAAGGTGAGGCGTGGTGGGGGGCACCTGCAAGAGGCTAAGAATCCTACTCGTTTTCTATTTTCTTTCAATCGTATCGATGTTGAAATACCCCAAATAGAGGCTCCGGATGCTTCCAGGGGTCCTTTGTCGGGATTCGCCCGCACGAGGATTTAGAAATGTGTTCTCCGAGTGTTGGCTGTACGTCGCCCGCCATTCTGTCCAGTTCTCTGGTAATTCCCCACGGGTTAAGCCACTGGGTACACCCTTGAAATTCATAGATAATTTGGGGTCTTTAAGCTGGTGTCTTAGGCAGAGAGAAGCATCACATCATGAAGGTTCAGAATCCCCTCGCCTTCAGACCTAACTACTGCCTGTACCGCTGCCGTTGGCAGGAAGACGCTTCTATTCACAGGGTGCCTAGGAAACAGGTCCGACACTTAGGGCTCAGTGTGCTGAGGAAGAGCCCTTCGTAACCCATTTTCCTAAGGTCTCTATAGGTTCAGGATGTGTCCCTGACTGGTGGGGCGGGGGAGTATTTATTTAGAGGGCGCACACAAGCACGAAAGGGGCAGAGAATCCCAAGCAGACTCTGCGCCGTTAGTGCAGAGCCAACATGAGACTTGAAATCACAGTTTGTGAGTTCAGACACCCAGGCAACCTCACCATCCAGGCGCCCCATAGTTCTTGATGTTAAATTCGTGTGTTATGTTGGGTGGATAGGGAGACAGCTTTGTCAACCTGTGTGTTTTAAAACAAAGCTAGGGGCACCTGAGTGGCTCAGTCAGTTGAGCATTCAGCTCTTGATTTCAGCTCAGGTCATGGTCTCATGGTTCGTGGGATCCAGCCCCATAATGGACTCTGCACTGACCATGCACACACTGCTTGGGATTCTCTCCATCCATGTTTCTCTCTCTCTCTCTCTCTCTCTCTCTCAAAAAATAAGCATGAAAAAAATGTTTTAATAAGTAAAGGGGCACCTGGGTGGCTCAGTTGGTGACGCGTCCCACTTCAGCTCAGGTCATGATCTCACAGCTTGTGAGTTCGAGCCCCACGTCGGGCTCTGTGCTGACAGCTCGGAGCCAGGGGCCTGCTTCAGATTCTGTGTCTCCCTCTCTCTCCGCCCCTCCCTCCCTCGCTCACCCTCTCTTTCTCAAAATAAATACACATTTAAAAAATAAGAAATAGGCTTCTCACACTGAGGTTAGCAGACACTCCATTTGTACAGGGAAAAGAATCCAACAGACTGTTTCGGAAAGAGTGCAGACTGGAGAAGGGTGTAGTGTTGAAAATAGCTTACTTCCTGTGATAAAACAGAAATGGCTACAGGATGTCCCTCCTCTCATTTTGTTTTTGTCTCTGGAAAAGCACCGTGCCAAGTAACGGAAATAACACGTTTCCCAGGGCTTTTGAGCAGTAATAATTTATCAATATTCAATTCACACTTAAGCTTTTATTTGCTGTTCCACTGTGAAGTATGATGGGCAATAGCCATTACAAAACCAACATGAGGCTGAGAAGAGCCTGGTTGAACTCTAGAATGTTCGTATTGAATTGCTTTTTTTTTCCCAAGTAAAGAATGAACTGAAAATAGAAGGCTAGGACCAGAGGAAGACATAAATAATGCCATACCTGAATCTCCAGCTAAATACTGAAGTACGGTGTTAGGTTGGTTTAAAAGCAGTTGTTAAAACGCGGTCTTCTAAATTTGACTAGTGAATCTGAAAAGAAAAACAAAGTAAGGTTGTTTTTTTTGTGTTTTGAATTTGTTCACCGGTGTATATATTACATCTGAAACGTGGTGCAACATTTTGTGTCTAGATTAAAAGAGGAAATATAGCTAAGATACTATATTATCCCATAATTTGGGGCGCCTGGGTGGCTCAGTCAGTTAGGCGTCCGACTTCGGCTCAGGTCATGATCTCATGTTCATGGGTTGAAGCCCTGCGTCGGGCTCTGTGCTGACAGCTCAGAGCCTGGAACCTGCTTCGGATTCTGTGTCTCCCTCTCTGCCCCTCCCCTATTAGCACTCCGTATATCAAAAATAAGCATTTAAAATTTTTTTCTAATAAAAATAGTTTGTTTATTCATATGAAACCCCACCACGGTAATTCTGACTAACGACACACCTCCTTAATAAAGCTTTCTGAAATGGTCTGAATTTAAACTGCACACTGATAGCCTCAGGGCAGGAATTATTCTCATTTGCATTTTACTCTGGTCTTCGTTAAAATGAGTTTTAATGAGATGTTAATTTTGCTGTCGCGATCACTCATGCTGAAAACACGTCATGGGGTGCTGAAGAAGATTACCATAAAGGAGAGGAGGGTGGGGATCAGAACGGACGTGTGAAGTGTACCTCTCACTCAAATGCATGTGTTTTTTTTAATGTTTGTATTTATTTTTGAGAGAAAAAGAGCGCACACACATTGGGGAGGAGAAGGGGGAGGGGGGGACAGAGGATCAGAGGCAGGCTCCAGGCTCATTGTTAACAGCAGAGAGCCTGACACGGGGCTTGAACTCACAAACTGCAAGATCATGACCTGAGCTGAAGTCAGATGCTTAACTGAGCCACTCTGGTGCCCATTTGAACACACATTCTTTTTTGATAATGCCTTAATCTGCACTCTGTTCCAGTTGCTCTCAACTTGAGTATGGAGATTGGGTCCCAGCTTGGTCTCTGGAAAGCTCTGGCCTCTGGTTGCCAAGTGCCCAGGTATGCATCATGTGTAAAGTCATGTGTGTTCAGTCTGGAGAAATGCTATTGTCAGGCACATCCTGGAGTTTTGCAGATGTACTCGTGACTTGTCTTTTTTTTTAAATTTTTTAAACGTTATTATTTATTATTGAGAGGCACAGAGAGACAGAGCATGAGCAGGGGAGGGGCAGAGAGAGGGGGAGACACAGAATCCAAAGCAGGCTCCAGGCTCTGAGCTGTCAGCACAGAGTCCAATGCGAGGCTCAAACTCACAGACTATGAGATCATGACCTGGGCAAAAGACTGAGCCACCCAGGCGCCCCTAACTCGTGTCATGTCTTTTCTTAAAAAAGAAAAAAAGGCCAGCGTTCTTTACAGTCGATGCAAATTTCATGTTTAAGAAAGGCAACCAATAAAATCTCTCAGCTTAGAATTAAAATCGAACACTTGATAAGTGTAGGACTGCCTATAAATAAAATCACATGTTGAGCCTGGGTTAGCTGGATAGGCTGATACAACCCAAAGAGTAGTTTGTCTGTATTGTCAGCTTTTTCGTTGCCTTTTCTTTCATACCTTACTCAGATTTTGAACATACATGTGTTTAAGGAATATAATTTTGTTCCACTCTGGCCACTTTGCTTTGGATTTGTTAGAATGAATTTTCACTGAAAATGATTGAACTCTTTGCTGTTCTAACACTCCTATGAATTTAACCTTGCTCCCCCCTGCTTTTTTTTTTTTTTTAAGATTTAAAAAAAATGTTTATTTTGAGAGAGAGCATGAGCAGGGGAGGGATAGAGAGAAAGAGAGAGAGGGACAGAGAATCCCAAGCAGGCTCTACACTGTCAGCACAGAGCCTGAGGTGGGGCTCAAACCTATGAACTGTGAGAGCCAACTGAGCCACCCAGGTGCCCCTTGTCCTCCTTTTTCTAATGCTATAAAGTCAAAGAAGCAGAAAAACCTGCAGTGGCCCTTAGGAGAGGCCTGGAGCCAGACAAAAAGAGCAGGGACACTTGGCCCAGGTACCAGTAGACCATTAGGTCTCTGGCTCTGCACTTAGAGTACGCTTCTCCTTGCGGATGAAGGTATAAACAAGTCACAGACTAAGAATTTTACACTGAGAAAAGGGCAACGTTCTCAACCTATTTGCTCAAGTGTAGGCATGACATTGTTGGACATGTGACAGGTGTCCCAGCAATCCCGGGTGACCTCTGCTGAGTTGAGTGAAGAAACCTCACTGGCATGCTCATTCCGAATATAGTCCTGAAAGTCGGGGCTGGAGGACCCCTTTCTAGGCACAAATTATGACCTATTCCAAGCTGGATCTTAAATTTTCAAAGGAGAAAAACACAGCCCAGTCTTTGCGGTCATGATAGGAGCCAGGCATAAAGCATACTTGATAGAAAGCCATAGATGGTCATAAAATTTTTGTGGTTTTATTGGTTTTGGCTACCTGGTACCAAGCAGCAAAGAGGACTATTTAAATGTGCTTTTAGGAATGCCTGGGTAATTCAGTCAGTTAAGCATCCAACTCTTGATTTCGGCTCAGGTCATGATCTCATGGTTTGTGGGTTCAAGTCTCACATCCAGCTCTGCGCTGACAGTGAAGAGCCTGCTTGGGATTCTCTCTGCTCCCAAGCATTCATGTTTGCTTTCTCTCAAAATAAACATTTTTAAATAAATAAATAAACTTGCTTCCCTGTTTCACTGCTCACCACTTGATGGAGGATGGGGGTGACTGGCAAAAAATAATAATACAAAATAAGAAGAATGAAGCAAGGGGAGGAGAGGGCCAAGATGGCGGAACAGCATGGAAGGTTTTTGTTGTGTTTTGCATCCCTGAAATGTGGCCAGATCAACACTAACCCATCTTGCACACCTATAAAACTGATTTGAGAATTAACACAACAATCTGCACAACCTGAACCACAGAACCCAGCAGATATGCAGCGCAGAGAGGCGATGCGAGGGAAAGAGAGGGCAGGGAGCTGTTTTTGCTTGCAGGGACAGGACAGAAACAGGGAGAGTACGGGAAAACCCCCCAAAGCATCTGGAGAGAAAAAGTAAAAGTGGAAACAGCCACGAGGGACTGAACAAAAAAGGGAGAGAGGAGAAATGAAAGGGTTTAAATTCCTTTAAGACTCTATAAACCGGGGGAGCACAGAGTCTGCCTGGTGGTGCTCTGGGGAGAAGGGCTAATCCCTGGGAGCAGAGAGCAAGGTCTGAGGGGTCTGTGGGCCACATGGGGAGAGGCAGTATGGCCACCCCATAGGCAAAGGTCCCAGTGGATCCTGGAGAATGGCCACACTCGCTGGTGTTGGAACAAGGACATTAAAAGATGGTGGACTCTGGCACCAGATGAGTGTTCTGATTTGCCATAAACCCTGAAATGCTGTTGCTACACAATCGCGTGAACTTTTTCTGGGGCAGGCTGGTTCCTGGACACCATCTCTGGGAATCAGCAGCAGCATGGTCTTCACAAACGTTCCTGGCAGCAGGCCAGCACCCAGCCATTGCTCAGCAAGACCCTGCCCCAGATGGTCAGAAAGGGTCAAAGCCATAGTCCCTGAGAAGCGAGGAGTTGGCAAACCCCCATCTGAGATAAAACTCAGGAGGGAGGTGCCGCCTGACAGCTTGGTCACAGTTCAGCGAGGAGTGGATGGAAGCCCGAGACAAGGAGGGGTGCATGACTGCCAGTTGGGGAGAGTACAGAGTTCTGATACTAGAGGCTGGGTAGCTGGGTGACACCATTTTCACCCCTCCTGCACATGCGCATGCATACACACCTACACGCACCACAGCAATCCACCCCAGTAAGCTAAGCAGCACCATCTAGTGGAGAATGGAGCCATTACACTAAGCCCTGCCCACCCAACTGGGCAAAATGTACTCTTGATGACCGCCACAAGCCTCTCTGCCTGCTTAGTTTATGGACTATAAAGTGCTCATAGTCTGACTTCTAAGGGAAACCAGATTTAATTTCAATCATATTTGATACTGTCTGCTGCTCCATCTATTCACCTTTTTTCTTTTCTTATTCTTGAATACAGAAATAAATTTTATTTTTATTTTCCATTTTCATTAAGGATTTTCCTTTAATTTTTTCCATTATATTTTTTACATTTTTGTAAATTTTTAAAATTCTATTTTACTTTCATCATTTCATTTCATTCTTTTATCGTATCCATTTTTTCAAATTTTCAAACGTTTTCCTTTTTTTCCTTTTCTTTTCGTCCCTTTTTTTTCTCTAATCTATTAAGTTTTTTTTCAACAACCAGACCAAAACACACCTAGGAACTAGCATCCTGTATCTGATTTTTTTGTGTTTT
>JAESUZ010001471.1:0-134124 GCA_017311185.1 Proteles cristata cristata
CCTGATTGCTGTGGCTATGACTTCCAGTACTGTATTGAATAAAGTGGTGACAGTAGACATCCTTTTCTTATTCCTGACCTTAGAAGAAAAGCTCTCAGTTTTTCCCCATTGAGGATGATGTTCGCTATGGGCTTTTCATAAATGGCCTTTATTATGTTGAGGTATGTTTCCACCAAACCTACTTTGTTGAGGACTTTTACCATAAATGGACGTTACACTTTGTCAAATGTTTTTCTGTGTCTATTGAAATGATCATATGGCTCATCCCCTTTTCCTTATTGATGTGGTGTATCATGTTGATTGATTCATAAATATTGAACCAATCTTGTGACCCATTGTGGCGAATGATTTTTTTAAGGCGATGTTGGATTTGGCTTGCTAGCGTTTTATTGGGGATTTTTACACTCTATGTTCATCAGGGATATTGACCTGTAGTTCTCTTTGTCAGGTTCTGGTATCAGAATAATGATGGTCTCATAGAATGAATTTGAAAGTTTCTTTCCTTTCTTATTTTTTTGAATAGTTTAAGAAGAATAGATATTAGCTTTTCTTTAAATGTTTTATAGAAATTCCCTGGGAAGCTATTTGGTCCTGGACTCTTGTTTTTTGGGAGATTTTTGATTACTGATTAAATTTCTTTGCTGGTTATCAGTCTGTTCAAGTTTTCTGTTTCTTTCTATTTCAGTATTGGTACTTTATCCATTTCTAGGAATTTCTCCATTTCTTCTAGGCTGTCCCGTTTGTTGGCATATTGTTTTTCATAATATTCTCTTATAATTGTATTTCTGTGGCCTTGGTTGTTATTGCTTCTCTTTCATTTTTGATTTTATTAAGTTGAGTACTTTCTCTTTTTTTCTTGATAAATCTGCTAGATGTTTATCAATTTTATTGATTTTTTTCAAAGAACCATCTCCTAATTTCATTTATCTGTTATATATACATATTTAGTTGTTTTATTATTTATTCTTGCTTTAATCATTATTATTTCCTTCCTTCTTCTGGTTTTAGACTTTAGGTGTTGCTCTTTTCCTAGCTCCTTCAAGTTAGGTTGGGTTAGGTTGTTTATTTGGGATTTTTCTTGCTTCTTGAGGTAGGCCTGCATTGCTATAAAATTCTATCGTAGAACTGCTTTTACTGCATCCCAAAGGTTTTGGATCATTGTGTTTTCATTTTCATTTCTTTCCATGTATTTTTTAATTTCTTCTTTTATTTCTTGGTCAACTCATTCAAGGTTTAGTATCATGTCATTTAATCTCCATGTATTTGTGGTCTTTCTAGTTTTTTCATGTGGTTGGTTTCTAGTTTCATAGTGTTGTGGTCAGAAAAGATGCTTGATAGACTTTTACCTGTTTTATGGTTGTTTCTGAAGATTTGCTTGATACTCTCTTGTATTTCTCTTTCATGTTTGTTGATTTTCTTCAGTGATATATTTGGATTTATTTTTCTTATTCTCTGCATATTTATTTGTATTTTTTGACATATGGTTACCATTAGGTTTATATATAGCCTCTTCTGCATGTAGTAGCCTATATTAACTTGATGGTGGTTGAAGTTTGAACCCATTCTTTTCTCCTTTCCTCTCCATGTTTTAGGTATATATTATAATATTTTATATGTTTTCATGAGTTCCTTAACAGAGACATTAACATTTACTGCTTTTGTGTTTTTTATCTTTATATTATCACTTTTCATCTCTCTTTTCCACTCAAAAAGTCCCCTTAAATATTTCTTGCAGAGCTGGTTTAGTGGTCATGATATCCTTTAGTTTCTGTTTGTCTCTAAAACTCTTTATCTCTCCTTTTTTCTGAATAATGGCTTTGCTAGTTGGGGTATTCTTAGCTGCAGATTTTCTCCCATTCAGTATTTTGAAGATATCATTCAGTATTTTGAGTATATCATGTCACTATCTTCTGGCTTGCAAAGTGTTGGTTGAAAATATCCCACTTGCCTGATGAGTTTTCCCCTTGTAAGTTACTGACTTCTTTGGTCTTGGTGCTTTCAACATTTTTTCTTTATCATTATATTTTGTCTGTTTAATTACAATATGTCTTGGTGCGGGTCTGCTTTTGTTGATTTTGATGGGAGTTCTCTGTACCTCCTGGATCTGGTTGTCTGTTTCCTTCTCCAGATTAGGGACATTTTCAGCTATTACTTCTTAAAATAAATTTTCTGCCCCCCTTTTCTCCTTCTTCTTCTGGGACTCCTATAGCACCAATATTATTACTTTTGTTGAAGTCACTGAGTTCCCTAAGTCTATTCTTGTTTTGCATAATTCTTTCTTTCTTTTGTTCAGCTTGATTGGTTTCCATTTCTCTATCTTCTGGGTCACTAATTCATTCCTCTGTTTCTTTCATCTTGCTGTTTATTCTATCAAGCATATTACTCATTTTGTTTATTGAGCTTTTTATCTCTGCTATGTTATTCCTTATATCTGTGTTAAGGGTTTCATGTCTTCCACTCTTTTCTTAAGTCCAGTGAGTATCCTTATGATCATTGCTTTAAATTCCCCATCAGGCATGTTACTTCTGTCTGTGTCACTCAGATCTCTGGCCATGGTCTTCTCCTGCTCCTTCATTTGGGATAGATTTCTCTATCTCTTCAATTTGTCTGCCTCTCTGTGTCTGTTTCTGTGTGTTAAGGAAGGTAGCTATGTATCCTATCTTGAAAGTAGGAACTTTATGGAGAAGAGATCCTGGAGTGCCTTGCAGTGCAGTGTCCCAGAGTCACCATAACCTGGTAGTTGAGGAGAATATTTTATGTATCTTGCTTTTGCCCTGATGTTGTGTCTGAGTCACTTTTCCTTTCAGTGTAGTCACCTGCACTGACTCTCTGCCATTTGTGGGCTGTGCTTGCTCTCTGTGTTGTTAGTGGCACCCAGGCAGGCCAGCTCTGAGGAGGCATGCCTCACGGGGAACTTGAGAACCAGTAAGGACATTAGTAAAATTTGCACTGGGCCACTAGTTATATTTCTGGTGCCCTGAAACACCCTGATGGCCGGGGGCATGATGTAACTGGTGGCTGGGTGTGACATGTGGTGATGGGTAGGCATAACCAGGCACCATGGAGGGGCTAGCCATGGTTCATGGTGGCAACTGTGTACCCCTTGGCAGAGTAGGCATGTGCATTAATAAAATATGCCCTGAGTCCAGGGCCAAGGTTAGTAGGCTTGGAGTGGGAGCGCCCTCAGTACTCATGGGCCTGGCACAGCAGATATCTGTGTAGCCCCACCTCCCATAGATGGGTCTGTGTTATGATGGGGGGTGGGGAAGGAAAATGATACCTCTCAGCTCCCTCATTTTTAGAAAAATCCTTCATTTTCCCAAATCAGCATTAACAGCCCTGTCTCCTGTTGCCCCCAGGTGTTGTATAAACTGCTGTTTTTATGATACCTCTCTGCACAGGATGCTGGCTCTTTAAGGGCTGTGACCCAAGTATCATTCGCCCTCCTGACTGGCCCAGTGCTGGTTCAGCTGACTTTTAAAGCTCTAGACTTCCAAACTAATGGAATTCAGCCCCTCTTGATTTTAAAGCCAAAAATTATGGGTATTACTCTTCCCTGTGTGAGCTCCCTGGTGTGAGGGTCTGTCTCTCCACCCTCTCTACCTGCTCAACTCCCTCCCACCTACTAGCAACCTCCCCCTGCTCTCCTGTCTTCCCTAACCTCTCAGATACAGCTTCTTCTCTATAGATAGTTGTGGGGTTTGTTCTGCCAGCCTTCAGGTCACTTTCCAGTTTGAATTGGATGTGGATGATACCTAGCTGTAAATGTGGAATGGAGAAAGATCAGGGTATCTGCTAACCTCCTTCCAATTCTCAGCAATGTGGTATTTGTAATTGAGGTATAGTGATAGAAATTTGCTCTGGAAAATGGAATTGAAGGTTTCCTGAAAAGGGTCAGTCATGGAAGGAAGGCAACAAAAATCCATTGAGAAATTCTAAAGTGAGTTAATGTATTTGAAAATACACTATATGACCTCTGTCAAGGTGTTATTAAAGGTGAAAAGACCAAAGGTGAATAAAGTCCTCTAGGGATAAGATAGTGAGGGAATAAACAAACAGAACACCACTGGATGTGCAGGGAGAGAGGCTGACTCTAAAATGACAGTAGAGGTAGATTTGACAGAACTGGACTGGGTATAAGGGAACAAAGTAAAGAGAAAGTATAAGAGCAGATGTTTTTAAAGGTTTAAGTTTAAATCAAAAATAGAAAAAGTGAATCAAAAGTAAGACACCTTCAAGTATATTTGCTTAACCAACTGAACCACCCAGGCACCCCTACCTTCAAGTATATTTGTCTTAATGCTCTTTCAGTCTACACAGGGAAGATTTTTCTTCATGCCCTTCTTTGCTGATCCTCTAGAGATGTTCTTGAAGACTTTGGTTCTTGAAGACTTTGGTCCTTTGCTATATGTGGTTTCCTCTCTTTCTACTTGTTTGAGCTTATATAAATTTGAACTCAGCTCTAGATTTGCAAGTAATTTAAAAGTATAATACCAACTACTGTATGCATACTTTCCATTGAAAACTTCAAATAGTTCCATTTGTATAGAAAATACACTATCTTCAAAATCAAGAACAAATTGCAAAGGTTTCCAAGAGGTGTCTCCACCTTCTGTCAGTATACAGGAAGGCACATTTTTATATCTTGGTCCATTTTATATCTGCTGCATTGCACAAAATAGGGTTCCATTAATGTTGAATAAATTAAATTGTTCTTTATAGACAGTTTTTATGCCATCTGTCCCCATATATGTTCAAGAGTAAAACTTTCTGTCGAAGTCAAGGACCTTGCTTCCTTCCAGTAGAAGGAAGTATGACATGGAGAGAAAGAAGCCTGGACAATGACTCTTCAAAGTAAATATGTCGTCCCTGCAAAGTTAGGGATTAATAAGCTATGTAGCCTGAGGATAATGGTCTAGGGAAGATTGTACAAGTGGATTCTCTGCTTACTGTAAGACTGTGCTTGGCTCCTTTCCCCCTAGTCTTTAGAATTCCTCATATTTTTTGTCCTTGGTGTTGAGATAGTGATAGACAGAAATAGAATAGAGTCAGTAGCTCAGTAATACAAAAGTAAGAAATAAGTTAAGATGGACAGTGAGGTGAAGGAGGCCAATTCCTAGAGTTTCTAATTGGTTTCATTTTGTCAGTTTTATGTCGCTGTCGTGCTGTGGAGCCACATCATAGCTAACATTTGAAAGCCTATGGGCACTGTGCCATAACATCACTGCAACCAGTAGTTGAGGGGACTCTAATTCTACAAAATTTCAACAATATGTATGTGTGTCTTACATGTATTTTCCTAAAGTGTAATGCATCAATAATGCAATAAGAGCCCTGATAATTAAGTGCCTACATGTTAAGTTTGGGATTATGGCACAGGAATAACTAGAGAGGCATTCCTTTTTTTTAAGAAATAGCATGCAAAACTTACTCACCTGGAACTCACCCTTGTATGTTTTTATAACCTACTTTTATAGTTTAATGTTTTTTAAAAATTTTCTTTTCTGTTCAAGGAGCATCACCTCTTCCCACTAACATTAGATCCTTTTGCATCTGGAATCTACATTCTGTAAGACAGAGCATCTAATGTTGAAAAGGATGGCCTTGGTATTAGGAGTCTCTACATCAAATTCATTCACCTGGTTTTATTCTTGGGCCAATAAATTACATACTCTATTGATGAAAGGGCTTTGATTTTCATAATAGTCTATGAACTCTGGAGGGACTAGTTTGCTGGTGAAGCACGTATAAATGATTAGAAGTTTAGAATATCTCATAATGAATCTAAAATAGAAATATAGATGCTGCAAAAGAACATATACTAGACTCATTTACCTTTTTTTCCTATGTACTGTAATTTCCCAACTTGTTATCATATTACAACACTCCTGAGTACCTTCAATTTACATTCTGTGGGAGGATTATATAGAGTTTGAGAAGTTAGAGGACTCATTTAATTTCAGTATAGCCACATATAAACTGATATAAATTGAATTGGACTGTAACTTGTGTTATATAAATATAACTAAACTACATGTTTGTACCCTGAGGAACTAATCAAAATGAGTGGGGTAACTTTATTATACCCAATCCCAATCAATTTATTTCTGTAAGTTTGGGTTACCTATTATATCATTTCTTATTTTCCTCTTCTAATGTCAAGTTTTAGAATTGGGGTCAAGTTAACCAAAAGAACATTTATAAAGTGAACTTGGTTTGGCAAAATAGTGATTATTATAAATCACAACACTTTAAGCAGCCATAATTAAAAAAGGTAAATAGAATCATTAGAGTAGTTAAATTGTCCTTTTAAATGAGTGCCTGATGATAATAATGTCTTTTGGGAGAGGATTTAGGACATACTTTCTACGTATTTTACACAAAGAGGAAAGTTTCCTTCCGTGGGAAAATATTAGATCACAGGAAGGCCTGAAATATTTGAGAAACAACTTTGTGAAGCCACACTCAATCTAACAAGTTCCAACAAGATAAACTCCTCAGATTAAGTAAAGTGGATGATGGCCACAAAGATCCACTATCTTGTTTCCCAGAGTTTTCTATAATGCAGCTAAGATTATCATTGATGAGGTCATCCTTTCTGGATCCATCTGTATAAAAACTTGTTCTTCTTTCCTCTTTTTTCAAGCAAATTTGGTAAAGCTTATGAAGATTTAATTTTGTTGGACGAGATTCACCGTGATTAGGCCACATAAATCTATCTATCTATCTATCCATACACATATGTATTTGTAAAGTGAAAGATTCTAGTGCTTATTATTAATATATTCCTGATATGCTTTAAACTTAAGAAGACATGAGTACTGGGTAATATTTCATTTTGATTTGTGAGAAACTATCAACTTCTCATTCATGTGGACAATTTTAAAAATTAAGAACTGGATATTATTGGTAATATTTATTAATAATTATTGGCAATTATCATTATTGGTAATAATAGTATATTATTAGTAATATACTATAGATATTACCAATCTATACCAAATCTATAGCATATTTGATATAGTTTTCACAACTCTAAATATACTGATAACTCAAAACTAAGGTACAAGGCATGATTTTTATGGCAATTTTGTTAAGACTTATAGATACAATAATATAAAAATAGTTACTTTTTTAAACATGTTGCTTAATATTTTAAAAATAAAACATAAATGGTTAAAATGAGACCATAGTCGTAATTAATCATGCACCATGTTTTACAGGTTAAACAATATATATTTACCTGAATGTAAGATATGTATACATAGACATGCATATATGTGTACACACATATACATCCATATGCATGGATACACACATAAACATTTATATAAAAGCTTAGAATTTAGTTAAAAATGTATATGGCAAAGGAAGTTCAAATGGTTTTGAACTTATTTTTGTCGTAGCATTCCTGTGAGTTAATTGCCAACATGTAAGTCATCCTTTTTTGCTTTGTTTTTTATGGTTTTATGTTTTTCTCTTTTTTTTAATATGTACCTGGATTAGGATTCTGATTGAATTTCAGTGTTAGGTGCAAGTGTGTCTGTGTATATTTTTACAATGCATTAGAAATATTAATAACATACAAAATATTAGAAAAAGAAATACTTACATTTCTTCCTAATTTTCTATTCAGAAAATTCTCTTGCAGTATTGTCGATAAGTAACATTTTCACTGTATTACAGAGCTCTCAAATATCACCTGGTTTGAGTAAATGAATAAAAGCTTATTTTAGCTTAATAGCAACATAGCTTTTTTAGTGCTTTGAGGCAAAACTCATATAGAACATATAGCTACAGTGCTCTAATGTGTAGTTACCTGCAAAGTTCCAGCTGAATGTAAGTAATATTGCAATAGCCTTGTTATTGTCATTTAAAGAAAAAAATTATTGTGTGTTTTCTGGTACTGCCTGCCCACCTGTCCCATAACATACCTGAGAATGAGTTTGTACCTCTTCTCAGGGTTAGTGAAGACCTAAAGTCTTCCTGAAAAAGTAATGGAATATAGGTCTGCAGAATATAGCACTAAGGAATAAGTTGCTATTTTTTAAAAAGTCTCATTTTCTTTTGCTATTACCAGGTGTGTGATTTTTATTAGATGATAGCACAGATATGCATTCATTCATTTGTCCCTTCAGAGGATATTTACTAAGGCTCTGCATTGTTCCTGGGGCTTATAATAGCTTTCAATTTAGTGAGCAAGATAGGTAATAATCATACTGAATATGTTTGTAATTACATTCAATTTAAGTCTTATAGAGAAAAAGTACAGTATCATGAATATATTTAAATATGTACAAAATTTAGTTTATTATGCCTAGGGGCCTCCCCGGGGAGTAATATTTATCATGAGGCTTGTGGGATTAGGGATAATCATGTGAGGAATGGGATCTGGGAAGAGCATTACAGGCTGACATAAGGTCCTGAAGGGAGTGGCTGGGGGGAGACCCTGATGTCTTTGAAAACCTAGACCAGTAGAAGGGAAAGCTGTGGGCCAAGGAAAGGTAGAAGGCTGGGCTTGATGATTGCAGATTATGTAGATAAGGATTCTAAAATTTATCCCAGAGGCAATGGGAAGACATTGGAGGATTGTTAGGCTGCTTGCGGGAATTTCCAGGTTTGTAATAAAAAGAGGCCTCAATGGCAGATCTGCATACTGTACATACAATGGGATCAGTTGTTAGTTTAGGGGCGGCCTCAGGGTGGCATGAAAGCTTATTGTATGGGAACCTCAACTATCCTGGGAATGAAAACAGATTCAGAGGGGGTTACCTTGGACTGAGATTTATCTGGATGCTTTGTGCAGCCTCCCTGCAGACCAGTTACACTCAAAAGGTTTACTTTACAATAACTTATGTACATGCATTATGAATCACACTTAGGCTACTTCATGTCAGGAGCTGTTTCCTACCTGTTATTTCTTGCTGCAGGTAGCAGAGAACTTTGCACACAAAAAGTGTTCACTAAATACTTGTGGAATTAAATTAAAATAGCCCCCTTAACTCAGCCCTTCTTTGTCCTTCATTGTTCCAGACTCAGCAAAAATTACTCTTTAACCTTGGATTTACTGAATTCATCAATAGTGTGTACAAACTAAACATTATCCATTACTTTCTAAATATACACAACTTATGTATTCTGAATTTGATTGGGCTATATCCTATGCATATTTGTGTGAATAAATCCAATTTCTCATCTGTAATATACATTTAGTGTTCTCATTGTTAGTTTACTCACCTAGATGGAAAGCCAAACCTGTTTTCTTCATGTTGATTTAAAGATTTTTTTTTTTTTCTTTTTGGAGAAAGAGGGTGCAAGTGAGTGAGGGGCAGAAAGAAATGGAGAGGTGGGGGGTGAGAAGGTGAGAGAGAGAGAAGCCGGGCTCACCTGATGTAGAACTCAAACTCACCTGATTCGGAACTTGAACTCACAAATCCTGAGATCATTACCTGAGCTGCAGTCAGATGCTTAACCGACTGAGCCACTCAGGCACCCCTCATGTTAATTTTAAAGCCAGAAAAAAGATTAGTATGCCTATGTTACTATTTTAAGCTTTCTGTTATGTAATGTCATGAAAAGAAAATGCCTAAGTTTATTGCTTTAATTTTTTATTACTTTTTTTTATCAAAAAGAGATGATTTTATTTTTAAAAAATACTTTAAAAGGAGAATGTATTACGTCAATTTATTCCTTTCAAAGAAAGGAGATTAAAATATGAAGATTAGTTTATAAGAGTTTATAAAATAAAATTCAAATATATGAAAAATTCGTGGTGAAATATATTTTTGTGTAAACTTCAAATTTATTTTATATGTATTTTAATAAAATTAATAGTTGAATACTAGTGATATTCCAAAATATAATACAATACAAACATATGTCATTCAATAATAAAAAGTGCAGAGCGTTGTGACTATTTAAAAATTAGGTCAGGGGTGCCCTGACTCAAGTGAGCGATTCTTGATCTAAAGGTTGTGAGTTTGGGCCCCAGGTTGGGTGTGGTGATTACTTAAAAATAAAATCTTAAAAAAATTGGGGAATGATTAATACTAGAATCAGAACCCTATGATTTGTGCTCTGTCACTCAAATATTTTGATTTCTTTTTTCCTTTGGAAAAAGGGAAGGTGAATTATTTTCTATAATGAAGTATTTGCAATAATAATTCCCTAATGTTCTCATTTCTTATTTTTCCATAAGGTTGATGACTGCCAAAGGGATAGGAAGGTCTTGATAGCATTAATGCTTAACTGAAGGCAACAGAATGGGTCTGGAAAGTGACCAGAATTGTGTCTCCCCAGATTTGGGCAGCACAAGTGCTCACACAGTATTTCTATTCAGTGATTTAAATGTAAGGTGGGTCTGGCTTAACTAAGGACACTAAATTCGTTTAGGAAAGAAAACTGAGGGGACTGCATATAAAAAAATAATAATCACAATAATGTTTAGTAATATTATACCACTCTTTCCCTAAGGAGCTTCAAGCAATTGACAATTGTCTCATTAATTCTCAGAAGCTCCCTGGGAAGGAGTAGGGCAATAAATTACATGTTGAAGAGAAGATCTTTTAAATAGGAATAGTTGTGTTGTTAATAGATATAGTTTGGCCAGCAAAGGTTGTACTCATTTTTATGGAAATAAAGTTTTTGTTTTTCATAAGAAATGAATGACCAAGTCAAAACTTTCTTCATAATTAATTGTAAAAAATAGCTCATTGTTTCGCTTTGTATTTTCATTTAAACCCAATTACCTGTCATTCCTATGACCTATTTTCAAAATTCCATTAAAGTCAGCAAGTAACAAGATTCTTAGCAATCTTTAGTCAGATGTCATTTGACTATCAGTGATCAAGATTGAGAGCACCTTAAATGAGGAGTTTCAATCAATGGCCATCATCCGTACTATTGATTAAACACTTTGTTGCCTTAGTAATCGCCCAAATTTTAAACATTTCTAAGAATTGGGTCATTTTAAGGGATAAATAAAATAGTCGAATAATATGATTTTTGCATAATTAATTGAAAAACTAGTTGAATATGAAGGTAAATATATATGTTTCTCTTTGAAAACAGTGCCTTGTGCTGTTATTGGATATACAGATGACCTTTGCACTCTGAGGTCAGAGTTCAAATTAAGCCTTGGGTCCTAAGTAAATTGAGATGAATGGCTTGGCCTTTGTCCCTGGTGTAAAATAGTCTATATCTCAAAATCACCATACATCTGTTTTTGTGAAATTGGCGTAATTGGCGTTCTCCTAGGACTTTGTTGGCATTGAAACTAAAGGTATTTCATACTACAAAGGAGAATTCTTGTCTAGGTCTTGGTTTTTTGTTTTTCTTTAATATCTCTAACAATGGCCTAGAATGTGTTCCTTCAATTTTAGAAGTAAAGAACTATGTCTCATCATAATAAATTTGGTAATTGATAATAGCACAATAATAATCTAATACATTCACTAAGATGAGAGTGCATATGGGAAATGAAGAGATAAAAGTTGGAATAATTTTGAAGCGGCCACTTTCTTGATCTCACTAGTAGTTTCATAACTACTTTCACTCAATTATATTGAGAAAAATAAAGATTGTCTTTATATTCCAATGCATTGAATTATTTATATTTATCATAAAGTTTAAAATTTAAATGCACAGGTATGAAATTAGGCGTCAAAAAAGGTAGGGAAATAATTGGTTTCAAAATCATCTTCTTGTTCCATAAGCTTCTCTTAATCACAAACAGATTTTAAAATTTCTCAAAGATGTTATCATGTCTATTAACAACAGATCAATTTGAAAAGGCAGCTTAGCTAGTTTTTAGTAGTTCTTAGTAGTTCTTAGCTAGAAAAACTCTGTGTGTAAAAGTGTGTGTATATAGTGCGATCCTGTAAATCATGCGACAATATGTGAACAGTAAATGGAAAAACTAAGAATGGGGAAAATAAGTTAATGTATGGAGGTATATACATTAAGGTTAAAGATGTTCCTATTTCAATTATATAGTTAATCTAGATTTTGGGGAAAATAACTGCTTTTACTTTTGTTTTTGATAGTACAAATTCTGAAGTATGTATAAGGAATGGTTGCTTAACGTTGTGTTCGGAGAGTTATATTAAAAATATAAAACCTGGTCGCTTGGGTGGCTCAGTCGGTTAAGCAGCCAGCTTCGGCTCAGGTCAAGATCTCTTGGTTTGTGAGTTCATGTCTGGCTCTCTGCTGTTAGCACAGAGGGATTCTCTGTCTCCTTCTCTCTGCCCTTCACCCGCTGCTGTGCTCGCATGAGCACTCTCTCTTCAAAAATAAACATTAAAAAAACAAAAATAAAAACATACAACAGTTTTACCACATTATCCATCTACTTATTCAAAATACAACAAAAACAAGTTTTTGGTATCCTTGTGAAACGCCCAGAATTCGAGAGAACCCCAAAAACAGACCACCAGAGACCAGAGTCAAAGCCAAGCGGCAAGGGTTGTTTATTTGCAGGTTCGAACCCGGTCCTCCGCGCAGTCACTCGTTGCCGGTGACGCTGAGAGGCCCTGAACAAAGCCTCTGTAGCCTTTTTATAGACAGAAGTAAACAAGTCATGGGGAGGGACAGATTTCCATGGTTACAAGTTTGCCATTGGTTAACATTCAAATGTGAACATATACCGTATCTGATTGGTTCCCGCCATCAGGTTTGGCTGGATCTAATTACAACATTTGGGATACCTTTGAATTCAGTCTATCATAGAGCGAGTTTTAAGTCTTGTTTGGCGACTAACAGGTTAACATCTCTCTCTCCAGGCCCTTCTCTCAGCAAGGTGGGGGGTGGCTGCTGGCCTTTTGGGAGTGGCTGCCCCCAGGGGGCTAGTCCCTTGGGCAATCCGGCGGCAGGGAAGCAAGCCTTAAGCTTTGTTACAGAAGCAGAGAGAGCTGGTTAGGTGTTAGCTTCCCGCAGCGCAGGCATTTGTTCAGAAGTGGAAAAGCTGGTTAAGTTTATTTAGGCCTGGGGCTATGTGCAGCCCGAGGTTTCTTTTAATGGAGGACTTCATTTTTGGCTCTACATTCCCCCCTTCTCTTGTGTATTTGAAGGCCCAATCATGGGTCTTCGGTCGGGTCCCAATCATTAGGGTGGCGACACTGCAACCTAAGTATTATGGGGTGTATTGTCCCCGGACATTCTTGCATGAAGGCAAGCAATCTAGTTGAATGACAAAATCTAAATCTCAGATGGACATACATTGTTAAGGATTTGGCAAGAGTTCAGTATGATGCAATTGCCATAGAAATTTAGTTATTTTTGTGACATATAATAACTCTTATAACAAAACATTAAAACTTTAGGATTTACATATATATTTGGGCAGTAATAGCACTTACCCATGCAATATAACCTAAGGTTTACTGTTATGTATAGTGTTTTTTCAAGTAACCTAGCATTTTAGATAAAAGGGCCTAATTAGCCAAAAGACCCCCTTTTACTGTTTAAATCCTGGGAAGTTTGTTAAAACCTTAGGAAGCTATAAAGCGTATCCTAAATAGGATTACAGATCATTACAAACCTTAAAGCTTTTTTTATTCAACCAAAGTGACAATAATAGATCTTAAAGGCGAATGCATAATATAATATAGTAGTTAGAAACCAACATTGGTTGGGGTAACTCTTTTAACATTGAGAATATTTAACTATGCAATCAAAGACCTGATAAAGATGAAACCTAAAGCTTCGGGTTTTCTTGGCAGAAAAAGGAGAAAACTTTTGTTTACATTGTCTTATCAAGAGCAGATTTACAATCCAAGAAAACTCTGTCTTTTGACCGGAGAGAAAAGCAGAGTTTTAACCTTATACCAGTGTACTTTTCAAATTCCATTCATTTCAACCAGTCTATCCTGAGCACATATAAAATTTCTTTTTAAAGATTTTTTTTTATAGACCTTCTATCTTCTATATCTTTTTTTTGCCTTTAAACTTTGTCCCAAAGCCATTTCCCTCTAAGCAACCAGTCTTATTTAGGACAAAATTACTTTCTTTTACCCTCAACAAAAATGTATTTCCATTTCTTATATCCTTTTTTTATGGATCTCTCAGTTTTCTATATACAGGGTTGCTTTCCATCAGTCTTAAGTACACTTAGCAGAATTTTAACTTGGGAAACCTTAGTCTCCAATTGAGGACCTAGTAACCAATTGAGAGGTGTTTACATTAGAATTTTTAAATCACTTTTTAAAAGGTCTAAATAGTCTTACTTTTTCTGCAATAGGAAGCTGAAAACTCAAACCTATGTTTAGTAACTATGTATTTTATTTTGATAGAAGTCATGCAATTCAGGCCAGACATGTTTTCAAAAGGAGTTAGAATGCAAAAGGGAGGAGAGCTATCCAGTCTCCGCCAGTCTCCAAGGTCAATTTAATTAAGGTCTCTTTTAGAGTTCTATTTATTTCTTTTTTTTATCTGTCCTGAACTCTGGGGTCTGTATGCACAGTGTAATTTCCAATTAATCCCCAGGGCCGTGGCTAAATTCTGGCTTACTTTGGACACAAATACAGGTCCGTTGTCTGACCCTATCATCTGAGGAAAGCCATATCTTATGAAGATGTCTTTCAGGAATTTCTCACGTTTGGTTGGGAGTGCTCGGCGGGCGGTGGTTCCTCAGCTCCTTGGTAGGTGTTTTTCCTTATCAAGGGCCATTACTTTACCGTGGAGATCCCAGAGCTAGCCATCCGCAATGAAGAGGAGCTTAACAAGCTGCTAGAGTCTAGGTCAAATCCCGCATCTGGTGTCAGCAGCGTTTCAGGCAAGCCTTTAAGTGCGTGGTGGTCGGCGATGGGTGAGTGCGCCTTGCGGAGGCCATGGGTTGGGCGGGGACGCCCCCGGAGACTTTGCCCGGGCTGGGGCTGGGCGCATGGCTCCGGGGATGTGGCAGCCACGGGGGTGCAGGCGACTGGCTTGGGGCCTGTGCCGTGGCCCTCATGCCCTGATGTCCCTACCGCGCGCTCCTCAGAATGTTGAGCCCAGTGTCCATTAGGAACTCAGTGGATCGCCCTTTTACTTTTAGGGTTACCCTGGGTTTGGGGAGGGGTGCCGAACCCCGTTTCCCCTAGTCACTGTCATTTTCCATTACTAGAATGAGAGTTTCAGATTTATTCTTGGGGCATTCTTTGGCCCAATGTTCTTTCTCTTTGCCGTAGGCGCATTGATTTTTGCTTAATTGGGGGCGCCCCTCGAGCCGCCGGGAGCTCTCCTTACCTTCTTTTCCTGGAGCCAACTGTCTGAGGCGTCTTTTTCGGTCCTCCAGTTCCGCAGTTCCCGCGAGTAGCATCTCGGCTAGACCCTGGTTTTGTCTCTTTTCAGCCTTTACCTGCTTGTCCTCTGCACTGTCCCTGCTGCTGTGTACCCTCTCTGCCACGACCACTAGACCTTGGAGGCTCTTTTTCCTAGACGTTCTAGTTTCTGAAGTTTTCTCCAATTGTTGGGAGCAGACTGACAAAAGCCATGGCCACCGCAGCTAAGTTTTGCTGGGGCCTCTGGATCTATAGGAGTGCACTGGCGGAATGTCTTTATTACTCTCTTAAGGAACGCTGTGGGGCTTTCCTCTGGTCCCTGACTGACAATGTAGGCTTGTGAGCTGCAGCCTTGAGACCTCCCAACAGAGTCTGGCGGTAGACGAAGAGACTCTCCTTACCTTTAGCCAAGTTGTAGTTTCAATCTGGCCATGCCAGGGGAAACCTAGCGTCATTTTGAGCCTGGTCAGGAGTGGGAACTCTAGTGGGCCCAGGAACCAATTTTCTGGGTTCAGACTGGATTATTTTCCATTTCTCAGTATTGAACATGCCGGGAGCCGCACCGGCCTCCCCGGACGGCAGTCACAGCAAGGAAATGTCAGTGTTTGCATAGCTTCAGCCATGAGAAATGAAAACTGGTATCTCCTTCTGCTACTATTATATTACTGGCTCGTGCTGGAAATAAGCCTATTGGTATTGACCAGGCCTCATAATATTCCATATTAGACCCATATTCTGAACACAGACTGAACACAGATACCTCATAAGGAAAAGTATATTCCTGCCTTTACAAAAGAGACTTTAGACGAAAGCTCCGTGGGCAATCATCAAAAGGCTCTTCCTATGGGCCTTGCAGACCCAAGACTCAGACAATAAAGGGGGTTAAGAACACAAGAGTTACAATTGAGCCTGGCCCTGAGACAAAGAGCCTAATCTAAAGTTAAGGTACAGATAAGGGCAGAACATAAGTTACTACATTTATCTTTGCTAATTGCTGAAGCATAGCAGCCCCTTCCTCAAGGCCCACATTCCACAAACATTTTCCCTTATACTGGCAGCTGGGATGAGGATAGATAAGAGTAACTAAAACATAACCCAGGTGCAAAGACTGACATATTTACGGCCCCCATGGTGCTTGCACATTCAGCATCAAGGAAAAGGCTCATTCAAGCAATTTAGGAATAAGCCTAATAAACATTTTATAAATAATTAGCCCTTGTAAAAATTCTGTCTTCTGATGTTATAGTATCGTTTAACCTTAAAATAAAGACACCAAAACCAACAGGACAGAGATGACTGCCTGGTGATCAGAAAGAATCTCAGGGCTCTCTCATTCTCTTTTGCTGACACCGTCTATCCTTCAAGGACTCCTGGACCTGTCGGAGCCGGCACGGCCTCCGACATGAACAGAACCTGCAACAATTCACGGCGGCTTCGGGTCCCTTGGGCGGGGCCCATTTCCCCAGGGCCGCTGGGTCCGGTGGGGCAGGGGCCCCTGTGGTTCGGGTGGCGCCTTTGTTCCTCCTGCTGGGTCCTGTGGAGGAGGTTGCCTAAGGAGGGGGAGAAGTTAATTTTTCCTCCGTTTCGCCCTGTAAGAAAGGGTAGAGCGGCGCAGAGGGTTCAGGTTTCCTTTTCGGCAGCTCCAAAGCCCGGGAGGGCGGGTGCTTTTTAGTCACCGCCAGGGTGTCAGGTTTCTGTGGAGGCAAGAAACTTTTAATCCAAGGGGGTGGGTTATCAACCAGATCAGCCCAAACCATGATGTCCGGTGGCCATTTCACATTGAAAGTGGGCCATTCTGTGCAGCAGTAAGTTTAAAATGGACCCTTCCTAACAGTCACTGAGAGGTTATGGGCTAACATTAAGTCTAGGGGTTTGGATGAAGTCTGTCTCATAACGTCAGTCTCAGTCACAAGGTAATAAACACCAACAGAGAAAATTGACAAATCGACATAGACATACACAGAGAGAGACTGATAACAGAGTTCGCTGCGCACAAACACAGAAGGCTAGCCAACAGAAGAAGGCGCCGGCCTCGAACCGGTGCGCCCCCCAGAAGAAGGCGCCGGCCTCGAACCGGTTCGCCCCCAGAAGAAGGCGCCGGCCTCGAACCGGTGCGCCCCCCAGAAGAAGGCGCCGGCCTCGAACCGGTGCGCCCCCAGAAGAAGGCGCCGGCCTCGAACCGGTGCGCCCGCCGGCCTCGAACCGGCTCACCCGCCGGCCTCGAACCGGCTCACCCGCCGGCCTCGAACCGGCTCGCCCGCCGGCCTCGAACCGGCTCACCAGATGGGCACCGTAGGACGTCTCCTCGGTCCCTACCGACTGCTCTATAGCGCGTCCGCCAGAGCCAGTACAGTCCCCGATGCAGATTCCACGCGGCAGAAACCGAAACAAACAGATAAGACAGAAACTGATGCTGAGACAAACAGACAGACAGAGCCGGCTCACTTACTGATCGGTCTTAGGAACAACCCGTTGACTTGGGGTCTGGTGGGTCTGGAGGGGAAATATCCCACGCGAGCCCCCATATGAAACGCCCAGAATTCGAGAGAACCCCAAAAACAGACCACCAGAGACCAGAGTCAAAGCCAAGCGGCAAGGGTTGTTTATTTGCAGGTTCGAACCCGGTCCTCCGCGCAGTCACTCGTTGCCGGTGACGCTGAGAGGCCCTTCTCTCAGCAAGGTGGGGGGTGGCTGCTGGCCTTTTGGGAGTGGCTGCCCCCAGGGGGTTAGTCCCTTGGGCAATCCGGCGGCGGGGAAGCGAGCCTTAAGCATCGTTACAGAAGCAGAGAGAGCTGGTTAGGTGTTAGCTTCCCGCAGCGCAGGCATTTGCTCAGAAGTGGAAAAGCTGGTTAAGTTTATTTAGGCCTGGGGCTATGTGCAGCCCGAGGTTTCTTTTAATGGAGGACTTAATTTTTGGCTCTACAAAGCCAGGCCCCCGTCCCTGAAGAACGAGGTAGGGCTGCCTCCGCCGTCTGCCCCTTGGGCGCCGGCCGCTTCCTGGGCCCCAGCCTCTGCCCTCAGCGTCTGGGGTGGCTGCCCCCGCGCTGCCCCGAAGCACCCACGGGTGCGTGGCCGACCGTTGGTGCGCCTTCTTGTTTCTCTTGGCCGTTCTTCCTGCTTTGCTCTTTGTCCCCGACTCGCCCGCCTACCTTCCCGTCCACATTCTCTCTCCATCTGTCCATTTTTGCCCACCGTTTGGTCTGTCTGTCTGCCTGTCTGCCCAGTTGCCTGCCTTTCTTCCCGGCCCCTCCCGCCTGCCTGCCTTTCTCTCTCCCCAGGGCTCCCATCCGTCTGTCTACTTGCCTTTGTCCTTCAGTCTGTCCCTGCGCATCTCCCTGTGTCCCCACCCACTTGTCTGACCTCCTGCTGGCCTGATGTGGGCTTCCTGCCCTCCAGCCTCTCCCCAGCCCCCCCCGCCTGCCTCCAGGGCGCCGGCGACACCGCACAAAGCAGCACTCGCTCTGCCCAACTCATTTTCTCAGGAAGGACCCGGGCAGATAACAGATTCCACGGCGGCCACCTGACCGAACCAGCTCTGGAAGCGGCCCGGCCCCTCTGCCGCTTCCCAGAAGCTGGGGCCGAGGCGCAGAGAAGGGAGAGGGCTGGTCCAGGGCAGCGCAGCGAGCCGCTCGTGGAGGCGGGGCTCCCCTCAGGTCCCCGCAGGAGGGGACGGGGCACGTGGCCCGGAGTCCGAGGGGCTGCCTCCAGGGCTCAGCGCCTGTCCCTCTGCTTCCCGCCTGTGCGCGGGGGGCCCCGCCACACGCCTCGGGGGCCTCTCTGAGCTGACACCCCAACTTTCTTTCTGATAACCGGCAGCTTCACGTTCAAACTGAAATACGGATGGTCCTAATTTGGGAAGGAGCGAGCGCGCGGTCTTGTAGGCCATGTGCCCTTGAGGAGCCGAGTACATTTCTCCTTCTCAGTCTGCCTCCCCGCATCCCCGGGTGCCCGTCCGGTGACAGAAAAAGTAACTCCCAGCCTCGTCCGCACGAACCTCGGAATAGGGAGGGGGTCGACTCTGAGTGACTGACAGCAGTGAGGATCTGTCCTGGGGCCAGAGAAGGGGAAAGAACGGAGGGAAGAGGAAGCAGACATAATAGCCGTTTGTAGATCAGGATGCATGGAAACGCCTGGCACGTCAGGAATGCTGACCAACAAAGGCTGGGAAATCGGCAAGAGCTGACCCTTCCGTGGTCTTAGATACGGGGCCGGGGCCGGGGCCGGCCCAGAGCCGGGGGCTCCTTCCCGGAGGCCAAAGGGAGCCGCAGAAGCTTTTGGAACAGGGAGGGAGATGTGGTGTGCGTGCCCGCGGGGCGAACCCGGCAGAACCCTCCGCTCGGGGCAGCGGGGTCAGGGAGGCGGCGGCCGGCTCCCCGAGTGGAGCCCTTCTGACTCGGTTCCGAGTCTCTCGGCACCTCTCCAAGCTTTGGCCTCTGGTTGCACGGTGGGAACGCTAATCCTTTAGGAGGTTAGAATGAGGACTGGAGGAAATAAGGGTCCACAGACTGTAAGCAGGTAAGGGAGGTGGCCGCTGAGGACGGGCGCACGCCGTGGAAGGCTCCCTTGGATGGGCATCCGTGCCTCAGAGCCCGACAGCCCCGCGTGTCTGAGATGTCCGTCCCCAGCTGTGAGTGACATGAGCACGGGGGCCAGTGCACCCTCCACTGAGCCGACATTCGCTGAGGACTTCCTGTGCGCCAGCCACTGGGCTGAGCGCGTGGCATCCACTCCCTCCTCCCGCCCTCCTGGGGGACACTCGGTGGTGTATCTTATCCCCATGTTGTCCACGGGAAGTCAGGACACCGACAGATTGGTTAACAGGCTCAAAGGCACGCGGAGTCTCTCGGTTCAGAGCCCAAAGGCTGATGGCAGCAGCCCATAAACAGCATCTAACCACAGAGCTCCTCTGCGAAACCAGAGCCAAGCGGACGAGAGCCCAGTGGAGCAAGTCCAGAGCCCTGGGCTTGCCCACCGCCTGCCAGGCGCAGTTAGTTCACCACGGGCACGTGCTGAAAAGTATCGGTTGTTCTTGAGAACAGAAGTGTGAACACAGTGGCGTCTCCGGGAAGGGTTCATTTCTTGCGGAAAGTGATTTTGACCACGGCGATGGGCTAGTGGCCCAGGGATTAGTTCTCGCACTGATCCCTCCAGCCACCGCCCTCTGAGCTTGCACTCGTCTCAGTCCCTGTCCGGAGCAAAAGGGATGTCTGAGCCCCATGGCCATCCAGCAGTGGGACCTCCGGTGACCCGCCTAACCTCCCCTCCCTCAGGGGAGTGGGAAAAAACTCCAGGATTGGTGTCAGAATTAGAGAACACACGTGCACACGCACGTGCCCGCACAGAGTGAGCCCTCAGAAGGCGTTAGTGGCTGTGAAGCTACCTCCCTGAGCTGCAGAGAACAGCTCTCCTGGCACGCTCCCTGCACCGACATTCAGGAACGGAACTGAGCTGTGTGCGGGGGGCACAGAACTCCCAGAAGGGCCCGTGGACCCGTTGGCGGGGGTGGGGTGTCCAGTCATACGTGCTGACGGTATGTGCACATGTATCAGATAAATAGAGTTGTTCAGACATGCATATTTTTTCCACTCACTTTCTCAGTCTCTGTCAGTGCCCAGGCGGGTCGCCCCACCCGTGCGTGCGCATGCACGCGAGTGCCCACGCACACGTGCCGGACTGTCCATGTTCCTCCGTCCTGATCTCCTTCCGAAAGCAGGGTGTGAGGGCTCCTTGGGATCCTCACTGCCAGGGAGTGATGAGTTTCACGGAGATTTTGCAGCCAGATGGAGACATTTGATGAGATCCAAGTCAGCCACACGGGGGCCCTGGCCGTGGGGAAGAGGCCCCGACTGTCAGGAAGCAGTAATTAGTGGCATATTGGGGGTTCCAAACGTTGCATCCTTAGTCTGTCAGCAATTCTAACTGGCACCTCAGGGCCAAAACAGGAACCTAAGGTTTGCACAGTCAGTAATTAGGTCCAAACAACCTAACAAATCATTATGGTCAAACACCTTAGGAGCTGTTTTAAAAAATAATACACATAAACTGAAAGGAAATAGTTTTCATTTTTATTTAAAAAAAATTTTTAATGCTTATTTTTGAGAGACAGAGTGCTAGCGGGGAGGGGCACAGAGAGAGAGGGAGATACAGAATCCAAAGCAGCTCCAGGCTCTAAGCTGTCAGCACAGAGCCGGACGCGGGGCTCGAACTTGTGAACCGCGAGATCATGACCTGAGCCGAAGTTGGACGCTCAACCGACGGAGCCACCCGGGCACCCCTAGTTTTCATTTTTAAATAAACCCAAACCCTGCTAATAGGATGTATGTGCCCACTGGTTGCTGCACGACTTCTCAGTCCTTGAACACCGCCGCCCTCATTCCATCCACATGGTGCTTACTTTTTTTCTTTTTTTTTTTACTCTAAGTAATTGCCAAAAATACAAGTTCACGGACACAGGGTGTGGCTGAAAGGGGTGGAGCACCCTCCGCAGCCGCAGTTCTTGCGAGGCCGGGCAGCTGTGGAGAACTGCTGTACTTAGTTCCCTTTAACATTGTGAGCACCGTTCTGTGCCCCCTGAGTTTGCTCTCCGGCCCTGGGGTGCCTCCGCACACCGCGTGGCAGCCTCGGGCCTCTGCCCGGAGAGGCGGGTGTTGGCGGGCGGGACGACAAAGCACTTGGCCTTCACCGCCCTAGCTCACATCTGCCTGTGTCCGCCTCAGTTCAACCTGGTTTGTGGTCGGAAGCACCTGAAGGAGACCTCGCAGTCAGTGTTCATGGCTGGGCTCCTCGCTGGGGCTCTGGTCTTCGGGCCCCTGTGTGACTGGTAAGAGCGTGACCCGCTGGCCCCTGACCTCGCATGCTCCCGAGCTCCCCCCAGCCCCTTCCCTGGTGTCCAGCAGAAGGCCCTGGCCCCTGGCCCTCAAACAGAGCTCACAGGGTGGGGCCCGTGTCCTCTGCCAGACGGAGAGCCCAGGGCAGGCCCGGGTGTCCCGCGCCCCCTCCTCCGCCTCTGCTCCCCAGGATCGGCCGCAAGCCCACCCTCCTGGTGCAGCTGCTGCTCTTCGGGCTCATCGGCCTGACCACGGCCTTTGTGCCCAGCTTTGAGCTCTACATGGCCCTGCGCTTTGCCGTGGCCATTCCTGTCGCCGGGTTCTCCTTCAGCAATGTCACCCTACGTGAGCATCCAGGGCCCCCAGCCTTCAGCCACGGGGGGGAGGCCTCGGGGTCTGGGCCGGCCCCCTTCCCAGGCTGCCCTGGGGGCGCCTTGTGGGGCACCCAGGCCACGGGTGGGACCGCGGCCCAGCCTGGCAGGGAGCGTCTGGGCAACGACGGGAGGCGCCGCCGGGCCGGGGCTCAGCGTCCCTCCGTACAGTTGCAGAGTGGGTGGGGCCCTCCAGGCGGACTCAGGCCGTGGTCCTGGCCCAGTGCGCCTTCTCCGTGGGGCAGATGGCGCTCGCCGGGCTCGCCTACGCCGTCCCAAACTGGAGGTATTTCCAGATAGCCGGCACCGCACCGGTCTTCCTGCTCTTCTTCTACGTCTGGTGAGGAGGCACTTCCCAGGGGCGGGCCGCTGGCCGCGTGGCCGTGTGGCGGGAGCGCACCTCACATGCACCTGGGGACGTGCCACAGCGCAAGGCTGGGGGGCGCTGTGTGCCCCAACAGCTGGGAGGGCCCCTGGGGGCAGGGGGGGAGAGGGGGGCACTGAGGTCACAGCCATGCCTGGCCTGCAGGGCTCTGCCCGAGTCAGCGCGCTGGCTCCTGACCAGAGGGAGGGTAGAGGAGGCCAAGCAAGTGCTCCAGAAGGCGGCCTCGGTCAACAGGCGGAAGGTCTCCCCCGAGCTCCTGAGCCAGGTACCCTCACGGCCCCGCCCGGCCCTGCCCCTGCGCTCGGCCTGCACACACCTTTCTGCCTGTCCCCTCATGGCGCGTCTTCCTCCCAGCTGGTCCCGGAGAAGACAGGCCCCTCAGGGAGCCCCCTGGATCTGTTCAGACACCCCCAGCTCCGGAAGGTGACCCTGATCCTCTTCTATGTCTGGTGAGGGCGCCAGAGGGAGTCCCGGCTCGGGCGGGCGTGTGTCGGTGGCTGGGACACGGTGGCTGGCCGTGGGGGGCGTCTGTCCCTGGGCAGTGACAGGGACTCCCGGACGCCCCGTAGGTTTGTGGACAGTCTGGGGTACTTCGGCCTGAGCTTCCAGGTCGGTGACTTTGGCCTGGACATCTACCTGACGCAGCTGGTCTTCGGGACGGTGGAGGTCCCCGCCCGCTACTCCAGCGTCTTTATGATGCAGTGGCTGGGCCGCAGGCGGAGCCAGATGCTGACTCTGATCCTGGGCGGCCTCACGTGCATCAGCATCATCTTCGTCCCAGCAGGTACGTGGGCTGGCCCTCCCCACCCCCACCGCCCGGCACGAGGGGGCCGGGGCAGGGCTGGGGCTCTCTGACCAGCACCCCCCCCCAGATCTGCCCGTGGTGGTCACCGTGCTGGCCGTGGTGGGCAAGTTCTCCACGGCCGCCGGCTTTACCATCTCCTACGTGTACTCTGCCGAGCTCTTCCCCACCGTCATCCGGTAAGGGCCGCCCGGCACCCCGGCTCCCCTGCCTCATCTGTCCCGTGGCTCCCTAGGAGGCTGGCTCGGGGACAGCAGCGCCGATGGGGCCTGGGCGGCTAGAAATCTAGCCCGAGTCCCCATGTTACCCCAGGCGTGGAGGACGGATTGTAGAGGTGAGGCCCTGGCCTTGTCCAGACTGGGCCGCGGAGCAAGCCTAGGAAGGAATGGCTCCGGAAGAGGATCGCTCACACGGGGCAGCGGGGGAGGCGGGAGGGGCAGCCGGGGACCCGAGACGTGGCATGCCAGCAGGAGGCCACACATAGACAGGCCTGCAGGTGAGAGGCGGGTGGCACACGGCTGGGCGGCCAGCGGTGCCCAGGCAGGAGCGGAGAGCCGGGGGCCGGGTGGGCCCGGGGGCCCGCAGCCCTGCGGGGCCAGCTGAGGGGCTGGGCTCTCGCGATCGGGGCCCGGAGCCGCGCTGGGTGTGCTCAGCCGGTCCCGGCCTTCCCACAGGCAGACGGGCATGGGGCTGGTGGGCATCTTCTCGAGGATCGGGGGCATCCTCACGCCCCTGGTGATGCTGCTGGTTGAGTACCACGCGGCCCTGCCTATGCTCATCTACGGCAGCCTCCCCATCGGGGGAGGCTTACTCTGCGCCCTGCTGCCAGAGACACGTGGCCTGCCCCTGAAGGACACCATCGAGGACCTGGAGCAGGGGCCCCGCCCTCGGTGAGCTGCCGGCTCTCTCCGAAGCCGAGGCCTCCCCCTCTGTGTGTCCTTGCTTAGCGGCCAACGTGGGGCCCGCAAGCCACCTCTGCCTGGCTTTGGGCCAGACCGCCTCCTGTGGAGAGGGGTGGCGAAGGGCCCTGCCTCGGGACCGACCCCTGGCCGGGCAGTGATGGCCTCCTGCCCCCGCCAGGCCTCTGGACTCAGCACCTTCAGAAAAGGAAAGAGAGGCTTCAGGATCAGCTTCCAGCCCGGGGGTGACCTTCGGGAGGAGCACGTACTTCTGATCGCATCTCCGGAGCTGGCAGGGAGCGGCCTGAACACCCCCTGGAAGTGGCTGCGGGCTGCCCGCAAGCCCCCTCCCTGCCGTCCCGCAGATGGACGCAGCACAGCGCTGACCCGGGCCCTGTCCCGGCCCCTGGCCGCCCCGTCCTGAAGTGTCCGGGAGGGCCCCCTCTTGCCTCCCCCCGCACCACCTTCCTCATCCCAGCCCACCCCCCACCCGTTCAGGGGTCGGGCCTTGAGTGTTTCCTGGGCTTCACTGGTTTTCTGGTAGGCTCTGGTCCCCTCTGTCTGGGGTCCCCCTGCCCTCCAAACACTTAGGCCCAGAACACAGAAGATGGGGAGGGCCTTTCCAAGAATGTGGCAGCAGGAGGAGAGAAAGCTGGAAGCTGTGGCCTGTATCCAGGCTGGTGGGGAAAAGGCTGAGGATGCGAAGGCTGTGGCTCCTTCTAGGGGCTGGCCCAGGCCCCAGGGCCTTTGATCCTGCTGACAGAGGACTCTGTGCTTGACGTCAAACCTTCAGTCTTGCATTCTCTGCAAAGATCCTCCATCCCCTGCCCCGCGTTCAGTTCAGCTCATCCCTGACCTTGCGGCCCAGGGCCCAGCAGTGGGGAAAGGGAGGAGGCTGGGTGCTCCTCTCCTCGCCTCCCTCCTCCCTCTCACGTCTGCTGCTTCTGGCTCCTGCAGGGCAAGGGAGGGAGGGGGCTTCGGGCCTGCTGCTGCCTGGGTTCCCTCCCTGCACGTCCTGGCTGCTAGTGAGGGGACTCCGGCGGGCTCCTGGTCAGCCCCGCGTGGGGACTCATCGCTGGACTCCTTGGTGGCGCTCCCAGGACCTCTGCCTCCTCCTTTATCTGACGGGTGTGCTCACACCTGACCTGCGGGGCCCCCGCTTCACTACCTGCCGCCCCGGCACTGCTCCCCGCACGGCCACTCTTACATGTCACCCCTCCTGGCGGGCCCCTCGCGTGACCTCCAGCCAGGACGCCTTCCCAGGGCGCCACAGACGCCCGCGCACCAGCACCCAGGGGACAAGAGCTTGCCAGGCCCCTTCCCCCACCTTGCCCCCGGCCACCCGCGCAGCAGACAGTGAGGGTCAGCCTCTCCCCGCGCCCCAGGCCTGCAGAGGCGCCTGCGTCCCTCTCTCCCGCGCCCCTTCCCTTATGGAGGCCGAGGGAGTGCTCCGCACTACTTTCCCCGTCTTTGTGGAACCCGCGCGCAAGTGTCCAGCACCTCTTTTGAATATGTGACGCTTTATTGATGATGTAACAAAAGGCAAGCTGACACTCCACATTTCCGTCCCCCAAGGTGGGAGCGGGACTCCGGGGACGCTTCTCAGACACCCCTGACTGCCGGGAGCAAAGGAAGGAAAGAGCCAGTGGTCGCCTGATAAAGATCACAGTCACGAAGGCCATAAAACGCCTTCAGTTTGTAACTGCCTTCGTGATTTACAAGAAGGGCACACACCTGACGACAGACCTGTAGACTCAATTTCCGGAGCCCTATGCTCCTCCTCCCTCCATAGGATACAAAGCCCCATACATGGGGCGCCTGGGGGCTCAGTTAAGCCTCCGACTTCGGCTCAGGTCATGACCTCATGGTTTGTGGGTTCGAGCCCCGCGTCGGGCTCTGTGCTGACAGCTCAGAGCCTGGAGCCTGATTCGAATTCTGTGTCTCCCTCTCTCTCTGCCCCTCTCCTCTATCTCTCTCAAAAATAAACATTTTAAAAATAAAAAATAAACATTAAAATAATTCTAAAAAAAAAAAAAAAAGCCCTATCCAATCAGTCACTCCTCACACTTAGGATACAGCTTTTCCTGCTCACAAGTTCTGCCCTGAGGCTTTAATAAAACCGCCTTTTTTGCCCTGAAAACGTCTCAAGGGATTCTTCCTTGGCTGCTTGCTCTTGGACGCAACCTCCCAATTCCATCAGTTATTACTTCCAGACTCGGCTTTGGAACGACGGGGAGAGTCCTACTCAGCTTCGCGACACGTGCCCCACCGTGGAGTCCCAAGCTCGCGTCGCCCTTCGGGTCCCCGAACGTCTTCCCGGGACGGCGCGGTGCCCGGGCCGCACCCGCCCGGCCGGGAAAACCCCGCGCATGGGACGTGCAAAGCCGGACGCAAGTGCGAGGAACAAAGCCCCGGCCTCGCCCTAAGGAGGGCGCAGAGCCGCGGGGCCAGGCCGGCACCAGCGCCCCCGGAGCGCAGGCGTCCGACCTCGGGCACGCGGGCCTGGGCGGGGCCGCACCGCCGCCGGCGCGAAGCCCCGCCCCTGGCTCCTCAGGGGCGGGGCCCTACCCGGAAGTCGCCTCCGCCCGCTGAAGGCCCGATCGGAGCACGTGCACGTGCCTCGAGGACACGCAGAGCCCTCAGTGCTTCGGCGCAGGCGCGGCCCGCGGAGGCCCAGCCCTGGAAACGCAGGGGCGCCGCACGCGGCAGAGAGGGGGCCGCGGGCGGGGGACTCCGTGGGGTCGGGGCGGTTCGTCCTGCGGCCGAGCGGACAGCGCCGCCCCGCCGCTT
Source organism: Proteles cristata cristata (assembly GCA_017311185.1). Taxonomy (NCBI): domain Eukaryota; kingdom Metazoa; phylum Chordata; class Mammalia; order Carnivora; family Hyaenidae; genus Proteles; species Proteles cristata. The sequence goes on from JAESUZ010001471.1 coordinate 27,332, forward strand.
CCCCTGCGCCCCTGGGCTCCGAGCCGCGGCGGGAGGAGACCCCTCGCCCTCACTCTTCCTCCCGCCCCCCCCTCCCCCCCGCTGCTGACCCCGCCTGCCTTCCGCTCACCGCCCCGCTCACCCACAACCGCCTGCTGCCCGCCGCGCCTCCCCCCGGGCGCCCGCCGCCCACAGAACCACGCGTGCACCTCCGCGGGCCCAGGCCCCCCGCACACACGTCGGCAGAGGACGCGCCTCTCCCGCCCGCCGCCGGCCGCGGCCGCAGCCGCCTCATCCCGCGCGGCCTGTCTGCTCCGTCGTCCCTGCCCTCCTGCCGGCGGGGTGCGGGGGTCCGTTCTCCCCTCCCCGGCGCGGGGTCCCGGCAGAGTCGGGTCAGTTCCCCCCCCCGGGGCGGGGTCCCGGCAGAGTCGGGTCAGTTCCCCCCCCGGGGCGGGGTCCCAGCAAAGCGCTCGCTCTCCCCCCTCTTTTTAATATTTATTTTTGAGGGAGGGAGAGAGAGAGAGAGCACAGGCACTTGAGAGCAGGGGGAGGGGGAAGGAGAGGGGACGGGGCGGGGCGGGGGGGGCCGACAGAGGACGAAGCCGCGCATGCGGGGCTGGGCCTCAGAGGCCCGTGAGCCCGGAGGTCAGGACCTGATCGGATGCCTCACCGGCCGGGCCGCCCAGGCGCCCCCTCTCCTTCCCTAACGGCCCGCGTCCCGGCCGAGGCCTCCCTTCTGCTGCAGTGAGGGGTCTGCCCCGCGTCCTGAAGTCACCGAGGGCCGGGCCTCAGCTCTGCGTCCACCTCTGTTCCCAGGTCAGAGCCCGGCTCGCCTTCCCGCGCCCTGGGGCCTGGGGCGGGTGGGGGTGTCTGGGGCGGGGTGCGGAGGCAGGCGCTCCGGGCCGGGGCAGGGGGCACGGAGGCCTGGGGCGGGGTGGGGTGTCGGGGTGCGGAGAGGCAGGCGCTCCGGGCCGGGGCAGGGGGCACGGAGGCCTGGGGCGGGGTGGGGGTGTCCGGGGGTGCGGAGAGGCAGGCGCTCCGGGCCGGGGCAGGGGGCACGGAGGCCTGGGGCGGGGTGGGGGTGTCGGGGGTGCGGGGAGGGCAGGCGCTCCGGCCGGGGCAGGGCACGGAGGCCTGGGCGGGGTGGGGGTGTCGGGGGTGCGGAGAGGCAGGCGCTCCGGGCCGGGGCAGGGGGCACGGAGGCCTGGGGCGGTGGGGGGTGTCCGGGGGTGCGGAGAGGCAGGCGCCCGGGCCGGGGCAGGGGGCACGGAGGCCTGGGGCGGGGTGGGGGTGTCGGGGGTGGAGAGGCAGGCGCTCCGGCCGGGGCAGGGGGCACGGAGGCCTGGGGCGGGGTGGGGGTGTCGGGGGTGGAGAGGCAGGCGCCCGGGCCGGGGCAGGGGCACGGAGGCCTGGGGCGGGTGGGGGGTGTCCGGGGGTGCGGAGAGGCAGGCGCTCCGGGCCGGGGCAGTGGCACGGAGGCCTGGGGCGGGGTGGGGGTGTCCGGAGAGGCAGGCGCTCCGGGCCGGGCAGTGGCACGGAGGCCTGGGGCGGGGTGGGGGTGTCCGGGGGGTGCGGAGAGGCAGGCGCTCCGGCCGGGGCAGGGGGCACGGAGGCCTGGGGCGGGGTGGGGGTGTCCGGGGGTGCGGAGAGGCAGGCGCTCCGGGCGGGGCAGGGGGCACGGAGGCCTGGGGCGGGGTGGGGGGGTGTCTGGGGCGGGGTGCGGAGAGGCAGGCGCTCCGGGCCGGGGCAGGGGGCACGGAGGCCTGGGGCGCGGCACGTGGGGGTGTCCCCGACCCTGCTTGCCCCGCCCGCTTCTGGGGTCTGGCTGCTGTGCCCGGAGAGAAGGCCGCTCCTCACCCTTCGTCCCCAGCTGAGCACCTGCCCCATTGTGACGCTCGTGCCCCGGCCACCAGTGGGACCCGAGCGCCCCTTCCGAGGGTGTGGCCCGGCTGGGCCGCGGGCGTCACCGGGAGGAGGGGGAGGGCGGGGGGGGGCAGTTATGACGACGCCCGACGGCTGTGGGGCTGGGTTCTCGCACGGACGTGGGCAGGAGCGGCCGGGACCGCCGCTCAGCCGCGAGGAGTCTGTGGACGGGCCGCCGCCCGCCCCGGACGCGGGGGTTCCCGCCCCGGACGAGCAGCAGCTCCCGGCTGCACCTCCTTTTCCTGGGCCTCGCTTCCTCTGCTGCGTGTTGAGAACCAACCGCCTGAGGCCTGCGCGCCTGGCAAGGCGCCTTTGGGGTCAGTTGAGGGGGCGAGTGCCCGCGGCCTGCACACCGGCGGAGCCCGGTGGGGGCACGCCGAGGGGACGCCGCAGGGGCGGCGAGTGGAGCCGGCGCCGCGCACGCCCGGGGGGGGGGAGGGCGGCGCCGCGGGCCCGGGGCGCCTGCCGCCCTCTCCGCTCCCGCCTCGCACGCGCCGCGCTGGCTTCCGGGGGCTGCTGCGCACGTCTGCGCACGTCTGCGCACGTCTGCGCACGTCTGCGCACGTCTGCGCGCGCTTCGCACAGCCGCCATTACGCCTCTGGGGGTCGGCAGGCCGCCGGGGGTCGTGCCGGGCCGGAACCGGCTGTGAGCAGGGCCCCGTTCCCTCCCGGAGGCTCCGGGGACGCTTCATCTTCGCACCTTTTCCAGCTTTTACAAGCCGTCCGCATTGCTCTGCTCCTGGCCCCTCCCGTCGTAGTGGATGCAGCGGACGTCTGTTCCTCTTCGCTGCTGTGTTGTACTCCGTTGTAGAAGTATGCCCATTCCTCTGTTGATGGGCCATTTTGCTCTTTCGTTTTTTTCATATTTGATGTGTGTTGTCGTGAACATTTTGGTCTTTGTCTCCTGGATTGTACATAAAAATGTTTCCCCAGAGTGTACACCCGGAAGTAGAATTGCTGGGTGGTCAAGGACACAAAGCTCAACGGTGTCAGACGGTGCTAGATTGTTCTCCAAAGCGGAACAGTGAATAATGCTGCCGGAAATGGTGATCCTCTCCAGCACTTGGCATTGCCAGGTTTCCCAAGTCTTCTCAGGCAGAGTAGTGTGACCACCTCATGATGGCCCTGATGTGCATTTCCCTCATTATTAAAGAGATTGAACATTTCTTCATATGTTTGTGGGCCACAGGAATTTTCCGTTCTTGAAATGCCTATTCATGTCTTTTGCCCATTTTTCTCTTGACTTTTTATCATTGTTTTTGTAAGGTACTTTATATATTCTTGATTCTATTTTTTTCCCCCAGCAGTATGTGTTTGCCAGTATATTCTCTCAGTTGTGGGTTGGCTTTCTATTTTCATATTTTCATTTTTAAGTAGTCAGGTTTATCATTTAGCATAGCATGTATGTCTTGGTTAAGAAATCCTCACGCAAAAAATTACATATACATTCCTTATATTTTCTACTAAAAGTTTTGTTCTTGAAATCTAAGTCCCTATTAGGACTGGGACTTTTGTTGTTGGTGTGAGGCAAGAATCCAGTGTTAATTTCTTCCATTTCTGACCCCTTACGCTCCTCGTTCTCATCCTTCCAAACTTTTGTTAGCGTGTATCTATTTCAGGCCTTTAAGTATTACCACCGTGCCTTGAATGAAGGTAACTTTATAAAAAAATTCAGTATCTGGCAGGACAAATCATTCCTCCTTGTTCTTCAGAACTATCTTAGGTATTCATGCCCTTATTCTTCCATAATTTAGAACCATCTTGAAAATTTTCACAAAAAATACCTTCTGTATTTTTTTTAACTTTTTTAAAAAATATTTTCTAGGAGAGAGAGAGAGAGAGAGACGGCGTGAGCAGGGGGGTCAGAGAGAGAGGGAGTCACAGACTGAAACAGGCTCCAGGCTCTGAGCTGGCAGTCAGCACAGAGCCCAACGCGGGGCTCGAACCCACGACCCTCGAGATCATGACCTAAACGAAAGTCGGACGCTCAACCAACTAAGCCACCCAGGCGCCCCTACCTTCTGTATTTTGATTGGAGTTCTACTGAATCTAGAGATCGATATGGGGAAGAGTTGACAACTTTTATTCGTGACCTTAGATATCTGCTTATTCTGCTTTCTCAACATATTTTTAGAAGTTTTCTAATTATTTTACATGCTGGCCTTGCACATACTTTTAACCATTTTTTAAATTTTTATTTTTTTGAGAGAGAGAGTGCAACCAGGGGAGGGCAGGGAGAGATGGAGGCACAGAATCTGAAGCAGCTCCAGGCTCTGAGCTGTTAGCAAAGAACCCGATGGCGGGGTTCAAACTCGCCAGCCGTAAGATCGTGACCTGAGCCAAAGTCGGGCGCTTAACTGACTAAGCCACCCAGGCGCCCCCTAAACCATTTTTATTGTGGTAAAATACATGTAATATAAAAATCTTTTTATCTGTTTTTTAAGTTTTAGCTTTATTGAGGTATAACTGACATATAAAATTGTAAGATGTTTAAAGTGTACGTCGTGGCGCTTTGATCTACGCACACATTGTCTAATGAGTCCTACCTAGTTAGTTAATTTGTCTGTCACCTCACTGATTTATCTTTTTGTTTGTCAGTGAAAACGTGTAAGTTCTACTCTCTTGGCAAATTTCTTTTTTTTTTTTTTTTTAATTTTTTTTATGTTTTTTTATTTATTTCTAGGAGAGAGAGAGACAGCGTGAGCAGGGGAGGGTCCGAGAGAGAGGGAGTCACAGACTGAAACAGGCTCCAAGCTCTGAGCTGGCAGTCAGCACAGAGCCCGACGCGGGGCTCGAACTCACAAACCGCGAGATCATGACCCAAGCGAAAGTTGGACGCTTAACCGACTAAACCACCCAGGCGCCCCACTCTTGGCAAATTTCAATCATACAGTACAGTGACATCAGTTACAGCCATCGTGTTAAATCAGGGCTTATTCATCTTATAGTTGAAAATTCGTACCCTTTTTCCCCACCTCGCCCTATTTTTCCCGTCCTCTAGCCACTAGCAACCATTTTTCTACTTGCTGTTTCTCTGAATTTGACTTTTTTTTTTTTAAGATTCTACATATAAGTGATACCGTACAGCATTTGTCTTCCTCTGTCTGACTTATTTCACTTAGCCTAATGCTCTCAGGGTCCCTCTCTGTAGTTGCAAATGATAAGACTTCCTTCTTTCTCTTGGCTGAATCATATCTCTCTCTCTTTCCATGTATATGTATGTATATATCCACATTTCCGTATATATGCAGATCACATCTTTATCCATTCTTTATCCATTTATCCTAAGTGATAAACTCTTAGGTTGTTTCCATATCTTGGCTCTTGTGAATAACGTCTCCATGAACATGAGAGTGTAGATTTCCTGCCAAGGTACTGATTTCAGTGCTCTCTTCGGCAGCACATATACTAAAAAAGATAGTGATTTTATTTCCTTTGAATATATACACAGGAGTGGAGTTACTGGGTCATACGGTCTTTCTTATTTATTCATTATTTATCTATTTTTGAGGAGAAGCTGTACTGTCTTCCACCGCGGCTGCACCAGTTTTCCTTTCCCGCCAACCTTGCCGGCTGCGGTTACCTCCTGTCTTTGGGGTGCGAGCCCTTCTGACCGGTGTCAGGTGGTGTCTCATTGTGTTTTTGATTTGTATTTCCCTGATGAGGAGTGATGTTGAGCACTTTTTCACGTGTCTCTTGACCATTTGTCTTCTTTGGAGAAATGTCTATTCCGTTTCTCCACCCATTTTTAAATTGGATTCTTTGCTTTTTTGCTATTGGATTATAGGAGTTCTTTCATTTTAACCATGTTTAAGGGTCCAGTTCATTGGTCTAAAGTACATTCACACTGTTGTGCCACCTTCGCCCCATCCATTTCCAGAACGCTTTCATCCTTGGCCTGCAGCTCTGTCCGGTTAAGTAACACTTCCCGCCCCGCCCCCGCCCCGCCCCCACAAACCACTGTTTTGCTTTCTGTCTCTCTGAATTTGTCTCCTCCAGGTGGTTCATATAAGTGGAATCATACGATATTTGTCCTTTTATTATTGGCTTATTTCACGTAACACAAGATCTCCAAGATCATGTTGGAGCATGTATCAGAATTTTATTTCTTTTTAAGGGAGAATAATATCCCATCATCTATTTTGCTTACCTATTCATCCATCGATGGACACTTGGGTTGTTTCTGAATTTTGACTATTGCCAATACTCTGCTATGAAGATGGGTGTACGTAAACATCCGTTTGAGCCCCTGCTTTCAATTATTTTGGATGTTTACCCAGAAATGGAATTGCTGGATCAAATGGTAACTCTTAATTTTTTGAGGAGCTACCATACTGTTTTTCCCAGTGGCTGCACCATTTACATGCCCATCAGCAGCGCACAAGCATTCTGATTTCCTTTCCTACCAGTACTTGTTTTCTGTTTTCTGAAACGTCCTAATCGGTGCCTTGCACATATTTTGTTAGATTTGTTCCCAGTTGTATTTTCTTACTATTATAAAGTTTCCTTTCTCAACTAACCTGTTTTTTAAAATCTTGCTTGAAATAATTTTAGTTTCAACAGATTTGCAGAAGTTACACAGAGGGTTCCCTTTTATTTGAAACCCACCTTCACCTAATGTTCGCATCTTATATAACCACAGTGCAATTATCTAAACCAGGAAGAATAGCACTGATACAATATCAGTAACTAATCTGTAGATCTGCGTTGAGTTTGGCAAGTTGCCCCACTAATGTTCTTCTCCTGGTTTGGGATCCAGTCTAGGAGCTCACACTACAGTTAGTTACTTAGTTAGTTATGTTTGTTTATGTACACTGTTCTTACAAATCATCTGAGAGAGCCAGTTTTTGTAATTTCTCCACACGGTGTCACATGTCAGTGACAATAAGTAAACCATTCCTGTTTCTTATTATACTGTCTGCTCCTGGAAGTACACAGCCGTTCTAAGAGCAGAGCAAAGTTTCAGATTGGCCCCTACATGCTCTGCTTCCCCCAGCCCGTAATTTCAGTCCTTTGGTTAGTTTTTCATTTTATCCATAGGTGATACATCAGACTCATTTGTGAGTTAAAGAATTATTCCATTTGGTCAACATTTCACCTTGTACCACAGACATATTTTTGGGTGATATAGTTAAATTTTAAAAGAAAATGCAGTGGCACCTGGGCGGCTCAGTCAGTTGAACATCGACTCTTGATTTCGGCTCAAGGTCATGATGTGGAGCCTGCATAAGACTCTCTCTCCCTTCCCCTCCGTGGCTTGCACTCTCTCTTAAAAAAAGAAAAAAGTAAATGCAGTCTTTCTGAACTATTTCATTTGGACCAAACTTTTCATTTAAAATGTATATTCTTGGGACACCTGGGCGGCTTAGTCATTTGAGCGTCCAACTTCGGCTCAGGTCATGATCTCGTGGCTTGTGAGTTCAAAACCCCATGTCGGGCTCTGTGCTGACAGCTCAGAGCCTGGAGCTGCTTCAGATTCTGTGTCTCCCACTCTCTCTGCCCCTCCCCGACTTGTGCTCTGTCTCTGTCTCTCAAAAATAAACATTAAAACTTTTTAAAAATTTATATTCTTTATCTCACAATTCTAAAAGGAAAAGGAAATAGTGCTTGAAATATTAACTCTAACTCTTTAAATAAAGAATAACTTTGGATTAAAAACTTCTTCTTGGGGCGCCTGGGTGGCTTAGTCGGTTAAGCCTCCGACTTCGGCTCAGGTCATGATCTCACGGTTCATGGGTTCGAGCCCCGCATCGGGCTCTGTGCTGACAGCTCAGAGCCTGGAGCCTGCTTCAGATTCTGTCTCCCTCCCTCTCTGCCCCTCCCCTGCTCATACTCTCTCCCTCTCTCTCTCTCAGAAATAAATAAAGCATTAAAAAAAAAAACCTTATTCTTGAACAGTTACCTGGACAAACTTCCTTGCCACTGTCTATAACCAGCTTTTATTTAAATAAATATTTTTTAAAATGAGGTTAAGACATTTTACCGTACAATACACATGGTACAGGATACAGAATCTTCAGGGAAGCTTATTACACTAAAACAGCATAAGTAGCCAATTACAGTAAACATTCATGGTCAGATGACAAAAACATTACTAACATCTATATAGAGGTGCCCACTGATTTTTTTTATAATATTTTTTATTTCTAAGAGAGAGAGAGAGACAGCGTGAGCAGGGGAGGGTCAGAGAGAGAGGGAGTCACAGACTCTGAAACAGGCTCCAGGCTCTGGGCTGGCAGTCAGCACACAGCCCGACGCGGGGCTCGAACCCACGCACCGCGAGATCAATACCCAAGCGAAAGTCGGACGCTTAACCGACTAAGCCACCCAGGTGCCCCTAGAGGTGCCCACTGATTTAGCATCATGGCCCCCCAGTATGGCCTAAGGAAGACTCTTCCCCAGGAAGTGAAACTGAGGGAAAAAGAAAGAAAGGCAGGCAGGCAGGCAGGCAGGCAAACTCCTGGGAACACAATTAAGGAAGGGAAAATTGAGCCATAGGAAGCTAACACGATTAGCAGATGGATGGGCTTCATGATGTAGAAAAGATAATCTAGGGGCACCTGAGTCGCTCAGTCTATTAAGCATCAGACTTCAGGTCTGGATCATGATCTCAGGGTTTATGTGTTCGAGCCCTGCGTTGGGCACTCTGGTTTCAATGCAGAGACCCCTTCCCCTCTCTTTTCAGCTTAATCACATCATCAACATAAAGTTACATAGATTAGTTCTTCTCCATCCCCTTCAACGTTGTTATGATGTGTATAATACAGCTATGTTTGCCATTTGGATTTTTGCCTTGTCCTGATTAATTTTGATTGCTTATTTATTTAGGGAGGGGTTGTATGTGAAACATGCTATGGTTCTAAGGGTCAGAATTATACAAAAAGTTATACTTAGATTGGTGATGATGCAGAGGAAGGGGAACCCTTTTGCACTGCTGGTGGGAATGCAAACTGCTGCAGCCACTCTGGATAACAGTATGGAGGTTCCTCAAAAAATTCAAAATAGAGCTTAACCTATGAGCCAGCAATTACACTACCAGCTGATTCATAGGGGCACATGTGCCCCAATGTTTACAGCAGCGCCATCAATTATAACCAAGTTATATAAAGCCGAAATGTCCCTTGAGTGATGAATGGATAAAGAATACACACACACACACACACACACACACACGCACACACACACAGGAATACTACTCGGCAATGAAAACGAATGAAGTCTCGCTATTTGCAACAATGTGGTTGGAACTGGAGGGTATTACGCTAAGTGAAATAAGTCAGAGAAAGATAAATATCATAGGATTTCACTCATCTGTGGAATTTAAGAAACAAAACAGATGAACATGGGGGAAGGAAGAGAAAAATAAAAATGGGGAGGGATGCAAACCCTAAGAGACTCTTAAATGCAGAGAACAATCTGAGGTGTGGTGGGGGGATGGGCTGCATGGGGGCCGGGCATGGAGGAGGGCGCTTGTTGGGATGAGCACTGGGTGTTCTGTGTAAGCGATGACTCACTAAATTCTGCTCCTGTACCATCAGTACCCTGTATGTTAACAAACCTGGGTTTTTTTAAAAAATTAAATATTTAAAATAAATACATGAATCAATAAACTAGATGCCAGATGGTGGCAAGCTCTCTGGTGAAAAATAAAGCAAACTAAGAAAGACGGGAAAACATAATACAATGAACATGAAAATGTTAGTAAACTATAGAAACTACAGTTATAAGTTGTTATTAATAATGATAATATTTACTTTCTTTTTAAAAAAAAAGCTGTACTCAGGGAAATGTCCCTCCCCTTCCTCCCTCAACTCCCTTCGCCTGCTTCCGTCTGCTCCCTCTCATAGGTGACCAATCTTGGTCGCTTGCGACTTCCCTGTCGTGAATTTTTTTTCCTGAAAACGAGCATGTATCTCTGTTTATTATATAAAGCGTAGCATACTATACGTATCCTTGAGTGTATTGTTTTCTTTGCCTATCAGTATGGCCTGGAAATCATTCCATATCAGTTCATAGAAATTTTCCTCATTCTTTTTTACAGCTGCATAATATCGCACTGGGCAGATACACCGTCATTTATTCAGCCGCTGTCCTATGTACGGGCTCTTATGTTGTTGCCACATTTTGCAATGCCGTCATCGCCGCGTTGAATAATCTCCCGCCTATGTGTTTGCTTACCGTCGGGAGCATATCTTCAGAGTAAATTCCTAGGAGTGGGATTGCCGAGTCAAATCGTAAGTGCATATATAGTTCCATCGAGTGTGTCAGAGGTCTCGAAGGCCACCCAGGTTCTGTGATTTACTGCGCTCACAGGCCTCAGAAATGGTCATGCTCCCAGCTAAAATTTACTACGGCAAAGAGATACAAAGCAAGGCCGGTAAGGGGAAGGACGCGCCGGGTGGGGGCAGAACGACACGTGATGTGCTCGTTCCCCCAGTGATGAACAGCAGCAGCGGAAGTCTTTTCTGCCGGGAAAACCTCCTTGAGCTTAAAAGTTGAGGGTTCTCGCTGGGGGTTGGTCACATAGGCACACAGCACCTTCAAGATTGACCACAGTTACTGAAACTTCATTACTCGTTTTCAGGCCTGAGGAAGGAAGGAGAGGTTCCTCATAAGGCACAAATCACACAGACAGGCCGGTACAGTGGGGTTCAAGTTTCCAAGCGTGCAAAATACTCTTATCAGTTTGTAGCCCAGGGCTCAAGTGAGCCCAGAGGCCAGCTGAGGACCAGTCACACACGCAGTTTCTATGAGAACATGCGAGATTTAAGCACCTCAGGTGCCCGGGTTAACTTTCTGCACATTAGGTGTTGCCTAATTGTCCTGCAGAAAATTTGTGCCAATTTACATTCCCATCAGCAACAAGAATTTGTTTCCTCACAGCCTCTCCAACAAATGTGTTGTCACGATTTTTAATTTTTGCCAATCTGAGAGGTAAAAGTTATTCTGGTACTGTTATAATTTGCATTTCTCTAATTTCAAGTGAATTTGAACATTTTCCCATTAAAATGGTATCTTTTTACAAATTTAATGGTTTGGGGTTTACAGACCTGTAATTGACTTTTTAAAAAGTATTTATTGATTTTGAGAGAGGGAAAGAAGCAGAGAGAGAAAGAGGCAGAGAGAGAATCCCAAGCAGGCTTCATGCTGTCAGCACAGAGCCCAACCCAGGACTTAATCTCACCAACTATGAGATCCTGACCTGAGCCAAAACCAAGAGTCAGACTCTTAACAAACTGAGCCTCTGAGGCACCCCATGTAATTGACTTTCATTTTTTTTAATTTTTATTTTGAGAGAGAGAGAGAGAGACAGAGCATGAGTAGGGGAGGGGCAGAGAGAGAGACACACACAGAAACTGAAGCAGCTCCAGGCTGAGCCGTCAGCACAGAGCCCGATGCGGGGCCTGAACTCATGAACTGCAAGATCATGACCTGAGCCCAAGTTGGACACTCAACAGACTGAGCCACCCAGGCATCCCCAATAATTGACTTTCATATATTCACATTATACTCAGCTAGCTTGCTAATTTCTCCTTTCATTTCTAATTATTTGTAGATTCTTTGGGGTATTATTTTCTTCTTTCCAATCTTTCTGCTTTTCTTTTATTTTTAAAGTAATTCTGAAGCTTCACCTTTAGGATATTTTTGGGAAGGGAGTAGATTCTCTTTACTGGATTAAAAAACATCCAGTTTTTGTCTAGGATTTTTATAAAATCATGAATTAGCATTAACATTTTATCAAATGCATTTTCTGTGTCTCTAAACATGATCATGTAGCTTTTCTCTTTTATTCTATTAAGCAAAATTATTTATGTATTTTCTAATAGTCAAACCATCTTTGCATTCCTAGTTTAAGTTTTTGTTTTTTTTAACATTTATTTATTTTTGAAAGATAGAGACAGACACAGGCAGGCGAGGGGTGTAGAGAGAGGGAGACACAGAATCCAAGCAGACTCCAGGCTCTGAGCTATCAGTGCAGAGCCCAACGTGGGGCTCGAACCCACAAACTGCGAGAACATGACCCGAGCTAAAGTCGGACGTTTAACCAACTGAGCCACCCAGGTGCCTTCTGACTCTTGATTTCAGCTCAGGTCATGATCTCACAGTTTAATAGGTTTGAGCCCCACATCCGGCTCTGTGCTGACAGTGTGGACCCTGCTTGGGATTCTCTCTCCCTCTATCTGCCCCTCCCCCACGTTCACTGTCTCTGTCTCTCAAAAACAAAACAAAACAAAACAAAACCAACTTTAAACATAGATTTTACACCCTTTACAAAAATGAGCCCAAAGTGGATCATAGGCCTAAATGTAAAACACAAAACTATAAATCATCTAGAAGAAAACAAAGAAGAAAATCTAGGTGATCTTAGGTTTGGAAATTAATTTTTTAAAAAGATTTTTAAGTTCCTTTATTTTGAGAGAGAGCACAAGTGGGGTAGGGGCAGAGAGAGAAGAGAGAGAAAGAATCCCAAGCAGGCTCCACACTGTCAGCACAGAGCCCAACACGGGGCTCAAATTCACGAACCCTGAGATCACGACCCGAGCTTAAATCAGGAGTCCAACACGTAACCAAATAAACCACCCAGATGCCCCAGCAGTGACTTTCTAGGTACAATACTTAAAACATAATCTATGAAAAAAAGTTGGTAAGTTGGAGTTTATTAAAATTAAAAACTTTGGCTTTTCAAAAGATACTGTTAAGAGAATAAAAAGGCAAGCCACAGACTGGAGACGATATTTGCAAAACACATATCTAATAAAAAGACTTGTATCCAAAATATACAAAAAAAAAAATCATAACAATAAGAAAACAAATATCCCAATTTAAAAATGAGCAAACAGTCTGAAGTGGTGATCCCCCAAAGAAGATATACAGAGGACAAACTAACATGAAAAGATATACAACATTATTTGTCAGGAGAGAATCACAGTTTAAAGGAACTGAAGAATGGTGTAACACGGTACATCTATCCGCGTGGCTAAAATCCAAAAAACTGACAACACCAGTTTCTGGCAAGGGTGCAGAGACAAACCAGCGTTCCCGTTCCTTGCTGGTGGGAGTGTGCAAAACGGTACAGCCACTTTGGAAGATAGTTTGGCAGTTTCTAACAAAGCTAAACATAGTTTTTACCATATGATCCAGCCACCCGTGTTCTTAGGTATTTACCCAACTGATCTGGAAACTATATTCACACAAAAACCTCCGTGCAAATATTTATAGCAGCTTTATTCACAATTGCCAAACACTGGAAACGACAAGATGTCCTTCAATAAGTGAATGGTGAAACAAATGGTGGTAAGTAGATACAGCAGAACATAACTCTGTGATAAAAAAAAAAAAGAAAAAGAAAAAGAAAAAGCTATCAAGTCATGAAAATTTATGGATCACCCTTAAAGTGCATATTGCGAAGTGAAAGAAGCCAGTTGGAAACGCTATATACTTGATGATTCTAGCTATATGACATTCTGGAAAGGCAAGATACACAGTAGAAAGGTCAGTGGCTGCCAGGAGTGGGAGGGAGGGAAAGGGTGTAACAGGTGGGACACAGGGGCACTTTCTCAGACAGTGAGGCTTCTGTACGATACTCTGTGCTGTCATGGTGCCTTTGTGACCCTATACATTTGTCAAACCCCATAGGACTTTAAAGAGCAAAGAGTGAACCTTACATATGCAAATTAAATAAAATCACTACGGAGACCAGGGGGTCTCAGAATAGAAGGCGACTCTGACAAATAACTACAACTGTATTACAAATGTATGAAAAATATACAGGAATTCTTTTTTTTTTTTTTTTTTAAGAGAGAGAGAGAGACAGAGACAGAGAGAGAGCCCCAGCACATGCATGGGCGAGGGAGGGGCAGAGGGCGAGGGAGAGAATATCTTAAGCAGCCTCCATGCCCAGTGCAGTCCGATGTGGGGCCCATTCCCACGACCCTGGGATCATGAGCTGAGCTGAAATCAACAGTCAGATGTTTGGGGGCGTCTGGGTGGCCCAGTTGGTTAAGTGTCTGACTTCTGCTCAGGTCATGATCTCATAGTTTGTGGATTCAAGCCCTGCATCGAGCTCTGTGCTGACAGCTCAAAGCTTGGAGCCTGCTTTGAATTCTGTGTCCCCTTCTCTCTCCGTTCCTTCCCCGCTCATGCTGTGTGTGTCTCTCTCTCCCTCTCTCTCGAAAATAAATATAAACATTTAAAAATTTTTAAGAAAAGAAAGTTTGCAGGATATCTTGGCTCTGATTGTCCCCTTCCTGACATGTATTATTGTTGCCCATCATTTTACCTTTGTTTTTAATTCCACAAATGGATAGGATCTTTATTATTTAATGCAGCCAATATTTGGATTTGCTTACATATTTACTTTTTTGATTGCTCTGAGCCTATCCTCCTGAAATAGTTTTCCTCCTTATTCTTTAGAAACTCCATTAAATCAGGTCTTTTACATGAATGCTCCCTCAATTTTTGACTGGCTATAACTGTCTTTATTTTACTCCATTCTTGACAGGTAATTTTGATGAGTAAACAATTCTCGATTGACTATTATTTTCTTTTTTCTAAAGACTTTAACTCTCTTCTGGTTCCCTTGCTGCTGGTTCCCTGGTTCCCACTTTTGTTTAATAGAAGACTACTGACAGAAGTTTCTGAAGACCTTTGTCCCTGATGTTCTGTAGCTTCATTGCAATGTGCATAGCCATGGCTTTCTATTTTTATGGATCTTGCTTGGGACAGGATCCTGTGCCTACAGGACTCTATTTCCTGAGTCTACAGATTGATGTTTTCCGAGTTTTAGAAAAAGGCATTGTTTTTCTGTCTTTAGATTTTGCTTCCCTATTTCTGCTACGGGCCTCCCCCCTCCGTGCCTGGTAAACCTGTGCCTCTGGAGTCGGCCTCTGGTTCACATTTCGGCTCTACGTTCCAGCTCCCTAACTCCTTGTGTCAAACCTGACTCCACTCTCTCTCTCAGTATTTCCATTTCATTTACAAGTTCAGTGTCTTCCCTCCAAGTGTCTGGTTTCTGTCATTCCTGGTCGTCAGCTCATCTTGTAATTACGACTTTCATTCTTTTTTTTTTAATGTTTTATTTATTTCTGAGAGAGAGAGAGAGAGCATGAACAGGGGAGGGTCAGAGAGAGGGAGACACAGAATCCAACACAGGCTCCAGGCTCTGAGCTGTCAGCACAGGGCCCAACATGGGGCTTGAACCCACGAACTGTGAGATCATGACCTGAGCCGAAGTCGGACGCTTCACTGACTGAGCCCCCCAGGCGCCCCAACGACTTTCATTCTTTGACAAGCCTGTGTGACGGTGGTTCTGGGCAGCGTACCTGACTGTTCGGACATGTGCGGCCGAGAGCCGTTGTCTCCGTGGACTCTCAGAACGGACTGTCTTCTCACGACTCATGATCTTTCCTTCTGAACTCGTCGCTTGATTGTAATCTGTGCAGGCTTCCCAGAGGAGGCTTGCTTCTGCTTCTGCTTCTGCGGGCGCCCAACCCAGGACCTCCTTCAGCTCCGCCGAGGGTTTCAGCTGAAAACAGATTTAAACATCGTTTCCCACCTTGCTTTCCCACCAAGGTAACAGATATCCTCACAGTCAGAATCGCTGCCTCCACCCCCACCCCCGCCTTCCCCTACCTGCCCTTCTAGCTCCGCTCTACGCTGCTGTGCGCCCCTCCGCCCAGGCCTGGCCCCTCTCTCTGTGGTCTACACTTCCAGCCACCCCCCTTGGCCTCAGTTTCCCGGCAACTCTTGGTCCAGATACTGGGGGAGGGCGGGGTTGCTTGTCTGTCTATCTGTTTTTGGAGGAGTTGTCCCCGGAGACCCCTCCTACCTTTGCAAGGCGGCAAATGCCTCCGTGTGTGTGAACAAGGTTTCAGCTCTGGGGAAGCTGTGGGAGACAAAAGCTTCTCCGAACTTACCCACGACCGCAGGGCAGAGTGCTTTCTAAAATGTGTTTTTTAAAAACTCAGTGTATGGAAAATCGGGCTGGGTGGGCTCGTGGAGGATAAAGGGTGTTTGCTAAGAAACTTCAGAAGCAAAGGAGGGAGCTACAGAGAACAGCAAGGCTGGAGCCCAAACTGCCGAGACAGAGACGCCCGTCTCTGGTCGGTGGCTCCCAGTCCAGTGTCTGATGTCTGGCAGGCGGCGGCAGACCCCGAGCGGCGGCCTTTCTTTGAACAGATGTTGCGAGAGAGCAGCTGCAGGGCGAAGCACAGACCCCCCCACCGTCCCAAGGAATTGGACAAGCCTACGGCACGAGAGCACTCCGGTCCCTGGTCTCTGGAGAGGCTGTTGTGCAGACTGAGGGCCATGGAAGCCAACCAGGATGACAAGCTGGCCCGCGTCCTGCGTGCGCTGGGGGAGTTCGGCGCGTTCCAGCGGAGGCTGGTGGTCCTCATCCTCGTCCCAAACGTCCTGCTCGCCTTCCTCACCTTTGCTGACTTCTTCGTGTTCACAGCCCAGAGGCCCTACTGCAACACCAGCTGGATACTAGCGGTGGGGCCCAACCTCTCAGAGGCTGAGCAGATGAATCTGACCCTGCCCCGAGGACCCGATGGAAGTTTCCAGACATGCCTCATGTACCTGCCGGTAGCCTGGGACCTGGATTCTATCATCCGGTTTGGCCTCAACTACACGAAGTCCTGCCAAGATGGGTGGATCTATCCTGACACCAAGAAGCGGTCACTGATCAATGAGGTGTGGCTTGTCCTGAGCTGTCTGCAGCTCCCCCGCAGGCCCAGAGATGTGCCCCTCACTGAACAGGTGGGGACACGAGGCTCGGGGAGGGGAACCCGTTGACCCGCGGTCACCCGGCAGAGGCAGAGGCAGAGGCAGGGCAGAACCTCGGACCCTGTTGTCCAGCCCGGGCCTCAGCTGTCTTAGCCAGGACGCTAGAGTGGCTCTGGGGGAGGAGGCACGTGTCGGGCGCTTCCTCCGCCATCTGTCCTGGGAGCTGCAGCTCCGCCCTCTGCACTCCCACGAGAGAGAGAGCCGGGGAAGAAGCAGCTTCGACCCGTGTCTCTTACAGGGCTCTCTCAGCCTGAGCTGCACCCGGGCCCTTCGCCCCACACACCGGCCCAGTTTAAATCTCTAGCCCGAGGCCGGTCATCTGTCTTCCGTGATTCCGTCTTTGCGCAGTTGCCTCTCCAGCTCTTCCCCATTCTGGCCTGGGCCTCTGGTCGGCTCTCCCGGCCTCACTCCCAGAGCATCCCCCCCGCCCCCCTCCCCAGGCAGGCCAGAATGCAGACTAACAGCTGACCGAGGGGGCGGGCAGTGGTCTGTCTGCGACCCAGGCGTCTTGTGCCTAAAGGGCCGCCTGGGGGCGGGGGGCGGGGTGCGGGCTCGCTCCCTAGGCCGGCAGGCCGACCCTGGCTGGAGACCGGTACCCAATCCTGTATGAAACCCCCAGTTTGACTTGGTGTGCGGCAAGGAACAGAACTCGGAAAGCGTGCAGACCATACTCACGGCGGGCCTCCTCATAGGGTCTCTCCTCTTCGGGCTCATAAGTGACAAGTGAGTGTCCCGGGTTCCCTCGAGTTCCTGGAAGCCCCTGCCTCCGCCCCGTGGGCATCCAGAGCCGGCGTCTAAGCTGGGGACGGTGAGGGTGGGGGCACTCCGGAGGCCTACGACGGCTCAGGCCCCGGCCCCGGGGTGTCGCGCCGCGCCAGCCGGGGAGGTGTGCGTGCTTGGCACAGCCTCCTCCTGACGGCCCCGCAGGCTGGGCCGCTGCCCCACCATCCTGGTGTCGCTGCTGGGGCTGATGGTCTTCGGCTTCGGGACGGCCTTCGTCAACACCTTTAACCAGTACCTGTTCTTCCGCTTCGGCGTGTCCCAGGCCCTGGTGGGCTACACCATCAGCAGCGTGTCTTTAGGTGAGGCCCAGCCCTGGGGGTGTTGCGAGGGGTGGCGGGAGGGGGGAGGCTGGCGGGGAACAGGGGGCGGGGCCTGGAAGGGGCCGGGCCCTTCGTGGGGCTGGGGCTGGGGCTGGCTGGCACTCACTGGGACCCCGCAGGACTAAGAGTTGAGGCCCAGGGGAGGCGGGCAGTGCACGGAGGACGTTCCGCTCCCAGATGCCTAGAGGCGCCGGACAACGTGCTCAGACTGCCCCTCCACCCTCATGCCCCCGCCTCATACCGCACACATTCCCCCCTTAGATGTCTTGCGTCCCCCCATGGGGCTTACATTTATTGAGCCCTTCAGAAGGACCAGGCAAGCTCCGAAACCCTTTACATCCTGTCTCACTTCATCATGACAGCATCGTATTCCGTAGGCGCTCATCCATCCCTTTAGCCGGGAAGGATGCTTGAGCCGCAGGAAGTTAAGCACCCTGCTCAGGACCACACACCAGTTACATGAAGGGGCTGGGGTTTCATCCCGGACCTGTGGGATGCCAAAGCCCTCAGTGCCCGTACACGCATTCAGCTTACAGCTGCCGCGGCCTAGTGAGCTAGGGGTCCCCGACGGGAGACCTCTTCTCCCCGGGGCTTGTCAGAAGGAACTGGCTTCTCCCCAGGGCGCCCAGGGCCTAGGTGGCCAAAGCCCCGAGGGACTAAAAACAAACAAGGACACAGATCCCTCGCCTCACCACGTGTCAGGCCACGCATGAGGAGTTGTACCCAGAGCTGGGCCATCTCTGAGAGAGACACCAGTGGTCAGGCACGATGTGTTCAGGGGGGAGCAGTCAGGCTGAGGAAGGACTGAGGCTTTCTAGTACTTTCTAGTACTGTCCACCTCAGGCAGAAGGTCGTTCACCCAGGCGGAACCGTCCGGAGCAGGGCTGCGGCACCTCAGAAGGCTGGGTACAGGGGTAGCCCTGGGGACACGGAGCTGACCAGGCTTTTGTCTTCTTGGCCTTCGCACAGCCACCGAGTGGCTGCTGACGGAGCACCGGGCCCATGCCGTCGTCCTGGAGCACTGCTTTTTCTCCGTGGGAGTCTTGTTGCTGACAGGGCTCGCCTACAGCCTCCCGCACTGGCGGCTGCTGTTTCTGCTGGGCGGGGCCCCTGCGTTCCCCCTCATCTCCTACATCTGGTGAGCACGCAGGGCATGCGCAGGGATGCGTCCAACGGGCTGGCAGTTGAGGGGTTCCGAGGGCCCCGGAGGGTGGAGTGGGTGGGAGAAATGGATGTGGCTGAAGCGAGAAAGAGCCCAGGGCAGAGCCTCTGGAGCCCTGGCACTAATTCCCCTCAGAGGAGACCCTCGAAGAGAAGTCAGAGAAGTAGACAAAGCAGAAGGCGAAGTGTTGGGAGGCAGGAGCTCAGGACGAGAGAATGGTCAAGGCTGAAGGCAAGAAAGGCGATGCTGGGGAAGAGTCTACTGGCCTTGGGGACCTTGCGTGGCCTCAGTGAAGTGGCAGGGGGTCGAGGGAATAAAGAGAGACTGAAGACTGGAGCCCCCACGAGATGACTGGAGCGCGGTGCCAGGCTGCGGTGGGTGCGCAGCAGAGCCGGGGTCAGGGAGGGCGCGTGATGTTCTGACTTGTGGGATGTCACCGACAGGAACCCGAGGGACCGAGGCTAGGAAGGGACAAATGACTGGAGAGGGAGGGAAGAGAAGGCAGAGAGGATGAGGCTGAAATCACCTGGTGAAGGGTCAAGTTCAACGTGAAGGAAGGATTAGGTTTCACCTTGGAGTCATGTTTAATCTTTACAACCCTGAAAGATGGGTGTGAGTCTCAGGTCTTGGGGGCTGAAGAGGTGGGGTTGAGGGGAGAACTGAGGCTTCAGGGGATGGAAGTCGCTTGCCCAAGGCCACAAAGTGGCAGGACCTGGGATTGGACTCAGCCCGCGTGGCTCCAGAGCCTCTCCATTTTACCCAGTGTGCCACACACAACATGGGTGGTGAGAGGTGGAGTTACCAGTTAAGAGCGAGGCCATGTAGGTGGCTTGGAGACCTTCCAAATTCTGCAGGCGCTAGAGACCATCTTTGGCAGTGGCCGGGATTCCCAAGTGTGTGTGGGGGCCCAGCTGATGCCACGTGGCGTGACTCTGTCACGTAGCTGGGAAATAGTGTTTCATGGCTAGACCCTGAAACATTGCTTTAAAATGTCATTAACGCAGTAGAGGCAGGTGGTTAATGACTAAGTCACAACCAAAAGGTTTGTGGTGAAAAATAACGGGCGCCTGGGTGGCTCAGTCAGTTAGGCGTCCGACTTTGGCTCAGGTCATGATCGAGCCCTGTGTCGGGCTCTGTGCTGACAGCTCAGAGCCTGGAGCCTGTTCCAGATTCTGTGTCCTCTCTCTCCGCCCCTCCTCCACTCGCACTCTCTCTCTCTCTCTCTCTCTCTCTCTCTCTCTCTCAAAAATGAAAAACTGTTTAAAAAAAGAAAAGTCAGTCCACAGTTTCAGTCCCCTCAGCCGCCGCTCCTTCCCCAGAAGCCATCGCACTGGATTCCTAGCTCTTTCTTCAGGTGGACGCCTCCCTAGTTCTGTATTCTGTGAATAGGTGGCTCGTTGCAGGGGGTCCGGTTTTCTTCAGACGCCACCTTGTCAGAAGAAAAAGTCTCATTTCGATCATTCAGACTCACTTTCAGGCATGAAAAAAATCCAATCCGGTCCAATTTAAAACCTGATCTTGCATCCAGTTCGCGGCTGCTCCCTGGCGGCTAGCTAGCTCAGGCTAGTATTCCGTCTGAGCTGGGCCCATCTGGCTACCTGCTCTGCGACCTCAGGTCCTAGGCAGGGGATGGGCCGTCGGAGAAAGACCAGTGCACACCAGGGCTGCATCGATGCTCGTTGTCATCTGTAGGGCAGATGCTCAACGGCAGGGGCCTCGGGGCCCGTGTCTGGGTCTCTCGGGCTCTGTCTTCCAACGCTCTAGCACAGTCCCTGTGATCCCTCCGCACCCCGTCCCTGGCCGTGCTCTCCACAGCCTCTCCCTGCAGGGGTCTCCTCACCCTGGTACGCGGGGTGACTTCAAGACAGCAGGGTCCGCCTCGCCGCAGAGATTCTCACGCTCCGGCGCAGGGGCGTCCCCCAGCCCCGGTGTTGTGCAGGCCCTCCACCTGAGGGCACGTGGACTAACTCTGCTGTCAGTGGCTGTCTGGGGTCCAGGGCAGCCCCCGCTTTCCTGAACCAGTAAGCCCCAGGCAGGGAGCGGGCGCGCAGACTCCCTTTCTGAAAAGCGGCCCCTTCACCAGGCTCGACCAGATGAGAGCGGCCACCAAGAACTGGGAGTTTCCAGCCCCCCACGGCAGCCGGCAGATGGCTGCGGCGCTGCTTTCCATTGTTAGTATTACTGTCGTCATTTTTTCTGGAAGTTCTATCCTGAAGGTGGCAGCGCCTCTCTTTAGAAGGTGAGGTGGCCTGCCATCGTAGCAGCCTCGGGACAGCAGCTGAAATTCCAGGAGAAACGTTTTCCTCGTCACGTTGGGTCACATTGCTCTCCTTATTCTCTGATTGTTTAATTAAAACACACTTTTTAAAATTTTTATTTATTTTTTAATTTTTTACATTTATTTATTTTTGAGAGACAGAGAGAGACAGAGCACAAGCAGGGGAGGGGCAGAGAACGAATGAGACACAGAATCCGAAGCAGCTCCAGGCCCTGAGCTGTCAGCACAGACCCCGACGCGGGGCTCGAGCCCACGAACCGCGAGATCATGCCCTGAGCCGAAGTCGGGCGCTCAACTGACTGAGCCCCCAGGCGCCCCTGATTTTTTTAAATTTTCTCAATAGCATTCAAAACTTGCATTATGAAAATGCAATTGTAAAACAGTCTCAAATGTTTTTGGGGATACAAATTAGAGTTTTCTTTTTTTTCCCCCTCCTGCTCCCGACATTACCTGTGTTCTCTGGGCTAATTATTTTTTCCTGCTCGATTATTTTGGCCCCTGTTTCAATGGGAGGGTTTTTTTCCCTTCAATATTTAGCGGGTTTTGGTCATCCCTTCATCTTTAAGAGCAAGTTACTACAAAGCTAAAGAGGCTGTGAACAGAAACTGATTGACTTGGATCTCAAATTTCGACGAGCCTCAGAGTCGGTCACACGGGTGGGGCCGCGCGGGGTGGGGGTGCTTGTTAAATATCAGCGACTGGTCACTGCCCTCAGCAGGACTGGGGTGGGGCCTGAGAATCTGCATTTCTAGCAAGTTCCCAGGTGACGCTGACGGTGCTGGTCTGCTGACCACACTGAGAACCACTACTGTTGGGTGACCAAATGGCAGTGCCTTTTCATTGAGGGGTCCTCGCGCCAGGTAGCTGCCCGGCTGCCCCCTGGCGGCTCTGGGAGCAGGGATTCTTGTCACCGTCACTGGGACTTCCCCGCGGTTCCCCTGTGTTAGTCCTCAGCCTCCCTGTGCCGGGCGGTGGGGGCAAACTACAGAGGGAACCGGAGTCCCCTGTCTGAGGACTGGGGTGTTCAGGGCCCCTCGCTCCGTGCCGCGCCTGCCGTGTGGCCGCCAGCCTGCCTGCAGAGCAAGCTCTGTGTGTTCCTCAAGTCTTCCTTGCACCCGTCTTCTCTCCCACTCCCTTTACTGGTATCTCTTTTCATTCCTGTGGTTTCGGGGCGGCATGTGACCCGTCTCTCACCTTTCTGAAGATGTCCTGGTCGGGTGACTTTCTTTAGGAGAGACCCCTGGCCTTATCGTGGAGGAGGATGTCGGGGACGCCGGCTGGCCCCAGGGGAGGGCAGGGCAGGCAGCAGGAAGGCAGCCCCCTCCAGTGTCGCGGGCACACGTGTACACTGCTGGCCGGCGCTCAGGCGAGGGCCTTGGGGGGAGGGTGATTCAGGATCTGCATGGAGGTCGGCACAGTTGGAAAGGCGCCTAATCGGGGCCCTGAGAGCCGTACCAGCTCTGCCTTTGTGACCTTGGGCATGTCCTTACCCCTGAGGCTGGGAATGAAATGAGGGTAATCCAGCTAGGCCCAGGGTTGATCAGGGATAAACTGGATGATATTTAGGCAAGGGCGTCGGGCACAATCCCGGGCACATAGTAGGTGCTATAATGTTCATCCGTGCGGACTCTGAGAGCCGGGGAGGATCGGGAAGAACTGAGGGCCCGAGTTATGCAGGGGTCAAAGGCAGTGGGCAGCGCGGTGAGGGAGGAGGTGGGGGCAGAGGGGACGGCCCTCGCTGGGGCCGGGGCGGCCGGGGTCCTGCCCTGCATGCTCTGCAGGCTGCTAGGAGGTAGGAGGGCCACCAGCGAGTGGGGCTCTAATAAGGGGGGGACGTGGGGGCGGGGCCCTCAGCGCCCCTGGGCAGATGGGGCTCGTGGAGGTAGCAGAACAGGAGCGGCCGGGGGCGGGGGGCCGGGGGCCGGGGGCGTGCGTGGCCCGGGAGTGTGTGTGGGGGGAGCTGAACAGGAGCGCCGGGGGCGGGGCGGTGGGGGGGCTAACTGGCACGAAGGGACAGGGGCACCCTGAGGTGGGCGGTCTCTTTCAAGGCCTCCGACGCCCACCCTCCCGCTGGGGGCCTCGGCCTCTAAGAGCGGGCTGGGGGCGCGCAGGGCTCTGCCGGAGTCCCCGCGGTGGCTGCTGATGAAGGGGAGGCTGGAGGACGCCAAGCGCGCGCTGTGCCACGCGGCCGACGTGAACAAGACGACCCTTCCCTTAAGTCTGCTGGACAAGGTAAGGGGCGCCCGGCTCATCCCTTCAGGGGGGACCTCTGCCCAGAGGGTGTCCCCAGCCCAGGCTGTGAGGCAAATGGTGACCGCGGATGGAACGCTGCCCGCGGCAGCCAGGGGCCCGGGGGACTGCGGGGCGGGGCGAGCCGGGGTCTCCGCTTGCCCCCGACGCCCGCAGCTGCAGCTGCCCAGGAAGAAGAAGGCCAAGGCGTCTATCCTAGACTTCTGCGGCAACAGGCACCTCCGCAAGGTGACCCTGGTGATGGTCTGCGTGTGGTGAGTCTGGGGACCCGCCCGCAGGGACGGCAGAGCGGCGGGGGCTCCGGCGAGGCCGGAGCTGGTGCACAGGCCGCAGGCGGGAGGCCTCAGGGCACCCGCTGCTCTCTGGGTCCCCAGCTCGGCGCCTCTGCATTTCTCTCTCCCATCCCATCCTGCCCCACTGGGCTCTGCCTCTGTCTTTGTTGTTAAGTTTATTTACTTCTTTCTGAGACGGAGAGGTCTCGGCCAGGGGAGGGGCAGAGAGAGAGGGGGAGGGAGAGAGGGAGAGAGGGAGAGAGAATCCCAAGCAGGCTCCACGCTGTCAGCACAGAGACCTGCACGGGGCTCGACCTCACGAACCATGAGATCATGACCTGAGCTGAAGTCAAATCAGACTCGTAACCCACTGAGCCACCCGGGCGCCCCTCTGCCTCTGCCTTGATTCCGGTCTGCCTGTCTGTCTCTGAGTGTCTCTCCCCCGCTTCCCTCCAGGTTTGCTGTCGGTTACAGCTATTTCACGGTGTGCCTGAAGCTGAAGGACTTTGGCTTGAACATCCACCTCAGATACGTGATCCCTGGCATCGTGGAGGTGCCTGCCCGGCTGTGCTGCGTCTTCCTCCTCGAGCACGTCGGGAGGAAGTGGAGCCTGTTGGCGACTCTCTTCCAAGGCTCCCTTATGTGCTTGCTCACCCTCACGCTCCCCTCAGGTACAGCTCGCCCTCCCCTCCGCGACCCCTGCTCCTGCTCCCCTGTCTGGCCAACAGGACACCCCGAAGTCACCCTCCTGCTCCCACGGCTCACCTCCCGCGCGGAGCTGGCGCCAGCCACGGGGGCACTGCCCTCCCCAAAGGAGAGCCCCAAGACTGCGTGCTGGAAGCAGGGAGAGGACGGGGTGCGGCCGACGAACCATCCTCGTGTGGAGGGTGGGGGCCTCCTGCCACCCAGTCAGATCTGGTGGCTGGGTGTGACCAGAGGCGCGCCGACAGCCGTCAGCCGGTCCCCCGGGCCCTGCGCCTCACCCGCGGCCTCTGACGGGGAGACGCCTGTTGTCTGTACCTTCACGGGAAAAGATGATCTGCATGTCAGATCAGAAAAGTGCATGTCACAGAGGGCTAAACGCTCCAGAACATTCTCACGCGGTGGCCTCTCCTTCCCAGGAAGGCACCGTACCCTTCAGCTCAGAACCAGACCAGGAAATGGGGGGGAGGGGGAGCAATATTTTCAAACTTTCAAAGAGCCCTTGGACAAGGCCTAGGGCCCAGGCCACAGGGCTGAGGACCAGGTGTTAGGAAGTCAGTGTTCACTCCGTCGCAGCCCCTTCCTCTTTCAGAGGCCGGCAGCGGTGACACATGGGGGACACAAAAGCATCGCGACCTTTGTATTGCTCGGTGGTTCTTTTAAAACGTGGGCCTTTTGAGTCAAACAGAAACGCTTAGAACTCTCAAATGTGTGAGGGAACCTAGGAATCCAGTAGATAAACGGTACCTGCGGCTTCAGCCCTAAGCTCCCAGCCCCCCACCCCGCTCCAGGGCTTCCCCAGGGCTGAGGAGGGGGCCTCCTGGGGTCTTCGCTTCCCCCCCCGCCCCGCAAGGCGCCTGTCTGGCTGCCCAGGGTCGGGAATCCGGGGTGTACACAGTTCAGGCTCCAGGGACCGGTCACTTCCCGTCCCCTGGGCACCTTGCAGAGGGTGACGGGAGGTGGGGCGGCCCTGAGCAGGCGAGGAGGAGGGGGGGCTGCCTTGGGTGAGGCTGTGGAAGCCACAGAGGAGCCTGGGGGCCGGGGTGCGGGCGCAGAGAGGCGGAGGGAGGAACAGTCTCACTGGAGACACACG
The DNA here is from genome assembly GCA_017311185.1 of Proteles cristata cristata. Taxonomy (NCBI): domain Eukaryota; kingdom Metazoa; phylum Chordata; class Mammalia; order Carnivora; family Hyaenidae; genus Proteles; species Proteles cristata. The sequence continues at coordinate 52,881 of JAESUZ010001471.1, forward strand.
GACCCCTGGCCTGGCGGGGCCTGAGTCTGCGGGCCAGCCGCCCACCAGGGGGCGGGGGTGGGGGGGAGGGCTGTTCCAATGCCTTGGAGAGGGATGGAAGGAGAGCGGCCGCGCGGCCCCCAGCCCTGTCCCCAGGGGAACGTGGCCCCAGACTCAGGCGGCCCCGTTGTCCGGCCACAGAGCTGAAGTCCATAATGGTCCTGGTGATCGCTCTCGGGGAGTTCAGCCTGGCGGCCTCGGCCAGCGTGTGCTTCATCTACACCGCAGAGCTGCTGCCCACGGTCCTCAGGTGGGCGGCCTGGCGGGCGAGGGCGGCGCAGGACGGACACCGCGCGCACCCGGGGACAGGCGCGCACTGGGTGGCTCCCTGCATCGCCCACTGACCCTCAGAAAGCCCCCCAGACTCCACCGTAGCCCGACCGCAGACCAGAGTCAGGTGGACGCCCGACAGCAAAGGGCAGACCCGGGCAATCCGACGGCACTGTCTGCCTTGCACGCGGGCCTGAAATGCGACTGCGCTGCTCAGGCCCCCCACCGCCCCGCCCATGCACTGCCCGCTGGGCCCCTGACCCATAAAGTGGGCCCTGAATCGGTGGGGGAGCCGAATGCTCCAAGGGTGCCCGGGGGGCCTCCCAGACGAGCTCCCCCTCCCCTCGCAGGGCGACAGGTCTGGGGCTGGTGTCCCTGGCCTGGGCAGCCGGAGCCGTCCTGTCCCTGATGATTATCAACCAGACACCCGCCGTCCTGCCCACCCTTGTCTGCTGCGTCTCGGCAGTCCTGGCCCTGTTCCTCTGCTCCCTGCTGCCGGAGACGGAGGAGGAGCCCCTCCCCGACATGCTGGGGCACTACCCCCTGCAGACGAGGTAGGGGGGGCCCCGGCCCCGCCGGTGGGCCGCACGCGCCCGTGACACAAGGGCCGCCCTGCCCTCCCAGCTGCTGCCACCGCGTCCCCCGGGCAGCCCGTCCTCGGGGCCCCTGAGCAGCCTGGGCCGGGCCTCCCTCCCTCCCGCCCTGGCTGCCGGCCGGGACTGCGTGCTGTTCCCGCGGACGGCCGCGCTCCCTCCCAGGCTGGCCGCCAGCCGTCTCAGCACCTCTGCGTTCCTGGCCGAACTCTCAGGTTCCGGAAGAGGACCCCGTCTTCATTCAGGGCCCTGGCCTCCAGGCCGCAGCCAGAGCCCTGTTTGGGAGCTGGGCTCCCCCCTGGCTGCTCCATGGGCCCCTCTGGTCTCTCCTGGTCTCGTGACCGGCGCAACCATCCCCACTGGGGTTTGGGCCCATGTGGCGCACGCGCTCTCCCGGGACCTGAGGGGCCCGAGCACCGGGAGGGGCAGAGGCTGCCTGATGCCCCCCAGCGCCCTGTGCTCGTGTCCGAGGGTGGCTGTCTCTGGCCTTCCCCTTCCCTGCCACCCTCTCCTCCTTCCCTCCCCCCTCAAACTCTTATTGGCACCGACTGTGCTAGGCATTGTGGGACGTAAGAAGTCCCCAGCCTCAAGCAATGTTTTATGGGGAGAAAGACATGCAAACAGTCCTCACCTAAGGGACTCTGAGGGGGGCTGCACGGGACCTATGGACAGTCTGGGAGGGAGGAAGAGTAGCTTGGGTTGGGGCGGGCTTCACAGAAGTGACATTGAGTAGGGCTTTGAAGGATGAATAGGAGTTTGCCCCATTGTAGAGAGGGGGAATGCAAAGCAGCAAGAGTGGCTGAGAAGCAGCCTCCGGAACCAGAGGGCTGGGATTTCTGCCTCTGCCGCCACTTCCTAGCGTGGGCACGGGGGAGTTTCTAATACCTCAGAGACTCCGTGTTTTCATTTGCAAAATGGAACGATAACAGCCAACGTGTATTGCACGTTTACCATGTGCCAAAATGCCTTTTCACATGTTGTCCTGGCCACAGCCGCATGGAAGTGTCTTGTCACTATGCCCCGTTTTACAGATGAGGAAACTGAGGTACAGAGAGGTAAAGGCATGAGGCCTAACCTTTCTCCCTCCTAGGGCTCTGGGTAGGACTAAGTCCACAGCAAGTGCTTGGGGCAGAGTCTGGCCCGCGGCAGGTGCACAGTGAATGCTCGCTCGAGAGAAGCCCGGAAGGTGCAGGAGCGTGAGGGGTCTGGGCGGGGCCGGCCAGGCCTGGCCCTGGAGCTGGCCTCCCTTGGGGCGCACGACAAAGACTGGCTGGGGACGGCAGCGGGCGGAGCCCAGGCTGTCAGGGCCGCGGCGGCCGCGGCTGCCTCTGAGTCACCCGCGCTCTGCTCAGCCCTAAGGACGCAGCTCACAACTTCTTCAACAGCTTCTTCAGGAACATGACCGAGAAACTGGTCACCGAGGAAGCGGCCTTCAAAGACGGGACTGACGACGTGGTGAAGAACACCATTCTCAACTCCATGACCCTGAACCTGGACTCCGACACATCTCTGCAGGACGGAGCAGAGGGCACCCGGGACGGCTGAGGGCCAGGCCCCCAGACCGTCTCGACGGCAGCCCAGTGGCTGGGCACTGTGGACTCCAGGGCACGGCTTCCAGGGGCCCAGTCCAGCCTGGGGGCGGGGGTGGGGGGTGGGAAGGGGGCAGGCCCGCTCCAAGGCCAGCCCTCGAGGTCCTAAAATGGGGCCTCCCGGGTGAGCTAGGGGGTGAGTCATTGCAATAAATGTGCCGTGTTGGACTTGACGTGGCTTGGCCACAGCTGGCTGGGTCTGGAGAGCCCAGAGACCCAGGCCCAGAGGCGGGCGGGTCAGACGGGCGCCTCGGTGTCCTTCATGTCCTTCGCCAGCCCTTGGGACAGCGAGGAGCTCTCTGGATTGGGGGCTGGGGGGGGGTAAGGCCCTGGGCCCCACAAGCTTTCTCCCCGGGAGGGCCAGGCCGGGCTCTTCTCTTTCTCTGCTGCCTTCACTGGACGACCATCAGCGTGGGGTGCCTGGGGGCTCAGTCTACTAGATGTCTGACGCTTGGTTTCGGCTCAGGTCGTGATCTCAACGGTTCGTGGGTTCGAACCCCACTCTGTCCACACAGAGCCTGCTTGGGATTCTAGGTGTCCCTTTCTCTCTGCCCCTCCCCGGCGCACACAGGCACACACTCTCTCAAAATAAATACATAAGCATTAAAAAAAAGTTTTAAAGAAAAGAAGATCACCTGCTTGCAGGGCAGAGCTGACCCCCTGGAGCTTCGGACAAGAGAACAGACAAAAATGTCCATCCTTCCGGAGCAAAGGGCGGGTGAGGGTGGGGGCGGGTCTCCCAGACAGGGCTGGCGCTCAGCGCACAGAGCCCGGGCCCGCAGCCCGTCCAAGCGCCCGCCCTGCGGCAGGCGGGGAGTTCCCCAGCTTTGGTGCCGCAAGAGGCCGCTGCCCTCACCTCCTTTCCGTGTCATTTTCTGGTCCCTCTGTTCTTTACCAAATTTCCCAGGACTGCCTCCCAAGTAGCGTTTGAATGTCCCAGAAAAAGGGGTCTCAGGAGTTATCTGCTTATTTATTTAGTTATGTATTTTAAATGTTTATTTTTGAGAGACAGAGAGACAGACCATGAGCGGGGGAGGGGGCAAAGAGCGAGAAGGACACAGAATCTGAAGCCGCTCCAGGCTGTGAGCCGTCAGCACAGAGCCCGACGTGGGGCTTGATCTTATGAGCTGTGAGGTCATGTCCTGAACTGAAGTCAGGCGCCCAACCCACTGAGCCGCCCAGGCGCCCCAATACTGAGTTAATTAAAATACCAAAGTCACCTTCTAACCAAGAGCTTCTAAATCCCATTCCCACAGATAATTGTTAATTACTTGGAGTTAATCTTTCCAGACTTTTCTTTCATGTACACAGGTTTAATTATCTGCCTCAAATGTTCACGGAGGGGGGAAGGCAGATGCCAAGGCACAAATGCAGTGAAATCAGAAAAGTGGAAGATATCCACGCCAGCATTTAATTTTCCTAAATCAAATTTGCTTCTGAGGCGAATACAAACACATAAACAGCCCGGGTAGCCACACTCCGGTGAAAATAAGCACTTTTCTCCTCAGGGCTCTTGAGAACATGTTTGTTTAGACATCAAAGTCCATCAAACTTTTCTCCAGATAAAAACACAAAAACCGGCTTTAAAGCGTCTTCACCTCAGCTAAATGAGTCACTGATTTAACTGGAGGCAGGACCGAGGCCTTCCCTCAGACTCTGACAAACAACTCTCTGCTGTCTGCCCCGCTAGGAGCTAAGTTCTAAATATTTCTTCTCTCAACAGCTTCCCACTGATCTTACAAAGAATGTGTACTACCCTTGCGATTGAACAGACAAGAATTATTTAATTCAAAAAATATCCCAAGGTAAAATCTATAAAATTCACATATAATAAATTCATGAACTTGAATTATAACTGTCTTTCATTCCCTAATTTCTGATTATTTTTGATTCAGTGATTTTCATCTTTGTCTTAGAAGGGAAAGGGTTGGGAACAGGAGTGAAAGCTAGCGACTACTCCTGACTTCTCACTCTGGAAACTACTCGTTGAGAAAACTCTGTATAAGCCTAGGTGATCGCAGTAGTTCACAATGGGCGTGCCTGCTGGGCACTGCCCGGCTTCTCAAATGTATCAGAGAAAGGAACGCAGCCGAGCTGATGTTGAAGCTATGAAGCACCTCAAATCAGTAGTTCATGTGGCACCATTTTGGAACCACAGAATTAGGTATACACGTAAGAAAATGAATAAACCACAAACTGCCAAATTTTAAAAAGTGCCAAACACCAAGACCCAAGGGGCCCCACTGAGCCCGTTCTGGCTGAAGCTTCAGCGACCCGACACCTTACTGCCAGACCAGGGGCAGGTTCCCATGCGGCCCTCAGCCCGGGGGGCCCTCCCCTTCCAGAGAGGCTCTTCCACTGCCTTCGCTCCCTCGTCTGTCTTTGGGCCTTGGCGGCTCCCTCGGGGGGCTCGTGGGTCCCTCCCTGAGCCCCTTCCGACGCGCGAGCCCACTCCTGGGGGCCTGGAAACTCACAAGCCATGGTCTGCGGCCCGGAGCCGCTCGCCCCGCTGCCCGTCCGCCCGCACACCCCACCCTGCCGCGTCCTGGCCGGTGCCCCCGTCTTCCCCGCCGCCGGCCTCTCCCCTCCCCCGCTTCCCCGCGCCCCGCCAGGCCCTCACCCCTCCCGCACCCCGCCCTCCACTCTGGCCCGTGGAGACTCCGGCTGGGGGCACAGGGAGGGCGGGCGGCGGGCTCCCCGCCTCGGCCCCACAGGCTTGCCCTGGCCGCCCTCGCAGGCCTGGGGTCCCCTGCGGCCGCCCCGCCCTGCCCCCAGCACGCCTGCGACGCTGCGGAAGCCAGCACGTTCGGGGTGCTTTGTGAGGCGCCCACGGTTCCTGAGCCTCCCCTCCGGGTCCGGGGTTCCCAGAGCCCCCCCCGGGGCTGTTCACAGCTCAGGCTTCCTGCAGCCACAGGCTCTCCACGCGCCACCGTCCTAGCAGGCGAATCGGATCACGGGACCGCGTTCCTGGGGGTTCGCGTTGCCCTAAGGCTGGGGCCTCAGTGAGGGCCTGGATGGAGGAAGGAGCCTCGCTGGGGACTGTGGGCGCCCCTCCGGGGCGTCTCTGCTTTGCTCCCGAGTCCGTGCAAGGGGCTCTTTCATCGGTTCTGCGCAGGGAGCCAGGTTCAAGCTCGGAGCCAAATAAGCAGAGCGCTAGCTGCGCTCCGGCCGCCGCAGCGGTCCCCCGCGGCCCCTGTCCCCCCTCTACGGCTGGGGTGCTTTTTCAGGGCGTCAACACAGAGGGCGGCCCGCCAGGCACCGACAGCCTGGAGCCAGGTTTCTATGTCCCCCCGCCCCGCGGCCTCCCACCCCCAGCCCCCGGCGAGGGCTGCTGCCCCAGAGGGTGAGTCACCAGACTGGCACCCCAGCAAGAAGGGCCGCCGGAGACGGCTTGCGAAGGAGCCGGTGGCCGCGGCCTTCACGACGCGCCTGTAGTTCGCCGCGGGCCTTGTCACGCGGCTGCTCAGAGAACACGCGGGTTCGGGAATGGACCCTGCGCGCCGGGCCCGCTCTGCCACGGGCGCTGGGACCCTGGGCCGAGAGGGGCCGGCTGGGAGGGGCGCCTCACCCAGGACCCCTGGGAGCGAGACCCACAGCCGGGCGGAAGGCGGGGAGGGGCGTCCTCAGCTCCAGGGGAGAGGCGACCGGGTCTGATTTTACTTCTCGCCCCCCTTCCCCTCGTCCCGCGCGCTCTCGAGCCTCAGTGCCCTCCGACCGCAGGAACGGAGGACGCTTTCTGCGGGAAACATCCAGAGCTCGGGTTTTAAATAGACTGGGGGGGGGGGGGGTCCCTGGGGCTCAGTCGGGTTGAGCTTGGACTTGGGCTCAGGTCATGATCTCTGGTTCGTGGGTTCGAGCCCCGCGTCGGGCTCTGCGGACGGCTCGGAGCCTGGAGCTGCCTCCGATCCTGTGTCTCCCTCTCGCTCTGCCCCTCCCCTGCTCACGCTGTCTCTCTCTCTAAAATAAGTAAAAGATTTTTAAAAATTAAAAAAAAAATTAACTACAGAGGTGGGATGTGGCACATGTCAGAGCTGGGTAACCTTCCGATTTGCCGGGACACGGCAGGGCCCGTGGATCCGGGCGCCTGCAGCCGCGGGGCACATGTCTCCGTGACCTCTGTGTCCCCACCGTGGGTGGCCGTGGCCTTAGTGCCCACGAGCCAGCCACACCAGCCTGCAGGCCCAGGGCCGCCGGAGAGGCAGGCCGGGGCTACCCCGCGGCCCCCACGTCCTCGGCGGGGCCGGGCGGCGTCGGGCGCGGCCTGCGCAGGGGCGCGGGCTCCGTGGGCGCGGAGGCGGCGGGAGGCGGGCGGGAAGGCGGGGTCCGCGGCGCAGGCGCGAAGCGCCAGGGCCGGCCGACGCGCGTCCGCGCACCCGCTCCCGCCAGGCGGCGCCAGAGCGCGAGCGCGCGGAGTCCCCGCGCCCCGGGGTCGGGCGGGCCGGGGCGGGGCGGGGCGAGGAGGGGCGGGACCGGCGTCGCGGGGCGAGGGGCGGGGCGGGCGGAGGGGCGGGGCGGGCCGGCGTCGCGGGCGCTGGGGCGTCGCGGGGCGAGGGGCGGGGCGGGGCGAGGGCGGGGCGAGGGGCCGGGCGCTGGGGCGGGCGGGCCGGCGTCGCGGGCGCTGGGGCGCGGCGACACACGCGCCGCGCGGCGGGACGGACGGACGGACGGACGGACGGACGCCGCCGGGCCCGCCGCAGCCATGGCCGCGCCTGCCGCCCGCCGCTGCTGCCTCGGCTGGGACTTCAGCACGCAGCAGGTACCGGCGCGGGCCCCGGGTCCGGGCCGGGCGGGCCGCCTCCTCCGCGACGCCCGGCCGGGCTGGCGGGGCCCCGGCGCGGGGAACGCTGGGGCCGAGCGGCGGGCGCGCGCCTCCCTCCGGGTGTCCCGGGGGGTCCGGCGCCCCCTGCCCCGGGATGCCACGCGCGCCGTCGAGAGGAGCCCGCCACCCGGCGGCCCCCGGCCTCCCGGAAACGGGGGCGCCCCGGCAGGACCCGCGGGCACGGAGCGGGGAGCGCGCGGCGCCGCCGGGGTCCCGCGGGGGGTGGCGCGCGGCCGCGGGCGCCGAGGGACGGGGCGCGGGGAGCTCGGCCGCTTACGGCTCGAGGACGCACGGACGGGCAGACGCAGGCACCCCCGGTGGCCCGGGCCGCACGGCCGCGCGAACCTGTCGGTGCAGCGGGCGCGCCCTCGCTTGGCCCCAGCGCGCAGGTCGCCGCACCCCGCGCTGCCGGCGCCTGGGCGGGTGGACGGCGCCCCGGGCTCTGCGCACGGAGGGCACAGCCAGACGGGGCCTCCACACCGCGCGTGCGGTGCCGGGGCTCCTTTTCCTTCACTGAAGTAACCGTCAGACCCCTCTCCGTGGGGGGCCGGTCCCTGCCCGCAAAGCCCGTGAGACCCCGCACGAGTCGGGTTGCGCGTCGGTCCCGGGCGGCAGAGGTCGGTGGTCCGCGCTGTCCCGACCCGGTGTGTCCCTGGACCGGGATCGCGGCCCAGGGCCTGCTCCCCCAGGTCCCCGCGGAGGGCACCCCAGAGATTTGGGGGCTCCCAAACGCTGCCTCTCATTCCGTTCCCGGAGGCCTTACTCAGGCCAAGTTCGGGAACCGTGTGAACGTGGTCACAGAGGGTCGTGGTTTTGCCTACGTTGCCGCGGCCTCTTCATTTCACCCGACCTCGCGGGGCGCGGATGAGCGTCTGTTGCCATGGTTACAGGAACGCGCCCCGGCCTCCTGGGAGGGCCGCTCCTTAGGGCCCTGGACCCTGTGGAAGCCGAGACAGATTCTATACCCCGTTTTCAAAAATGCCTTCCAGGTGAAAGTTGTCGCAGTTGATGCAGAGCTGAATGTGTTCTATGAGGACAGTGTGCATTTTGACAGAGACCTTCTAGAATTTGGGTACGTACTTAGTGTGTGTCGGGGGGATTGGTTTCCGGGTCCTCCCTCAACCTTTTATATTCATGAGCCACACTACTCTGGTGTGGTCTTGTGATTTATTAAAAATACATATTTGGTCATTCAGATGCTCAGAATATATTTCTCCTGTATATTTGGTCTTCACCCCAGTTCCTGGCTCACAGCTCCCAAAACTCTTGGAAATTCCTAGTTGTTGAGAGTCACGAAGGTGTCTTTTGTTATATTAATGAAGATGACCTTTGGACCCCCCCCCCTCACCGGGGGCTGGGGCTGGTGGCCAGGAAGGTTGACCCTGTCTGTAGAGGGTTGGAATTCGCAGCTGGAGGTTGAATGGCCAACGGCCAGTGACTTAGTCATTGACCTTGTAACGAAGTCTTAGTAAGAAGCAGGCACGGTGCTGGGTGCTGAGATCGGATGGGGAACCAGAGACGGGGCGCCCTCTCCCAGAGCTTCCCGGCGAGTGGGGGAGACTGATCTCAGTCGAAGGATCTCACAAGAGAGCATTTGGTTGTAAACTCCGAGAACACTATGAAAGGAAAGGAACGTACTTCTCCAAACGTGTATTATGTAGGAATGTGACCCCGACTCGGAGGGGGGTTGGTCAGGAAGGGCCCCTAAGGAAGTAGTGCTTGAGCCAAGGTCCAGGTGGTGGAAGGGAGCCCACAGTCCAGGCAGAAGGAACGGTGTGTGCAAAGTCCCTGTAGCAAGAAAGAGCCCCGCTTGTTCAGAGACTTGAAGAGGGAGTGTCTGGGGGCGGGGGGGGTGCCCAGCCCACAAACCTCGGCCGCTTTGCCTCTCCCTGAAGGCTGTGGACAGCCACCCGGGGGCCGTGCGGATGGCGTGAGGCGCGGCATGGCTGTGTTTGTGTTCTGCAAAGACCCGGGTCTTTTGGGGGCTGGTCAGAGTGCATGTTGGGAGACCACTGAGGGCTTTCGGGGTCTTCTGGTGGGAAGGGCGGTGCCGTGGAGGAGAGCCGCGTGGTGAAGCTGACGGAGCCGGGGGCGCGGGGTTGACTGTGACGCGTGGGGGCGAGGTTTCGGGCTGGCCTTCTGGATGGAGGGTAGACTGCGGAAGAGGATGGATTTGGGGGAGAACGAGGAGGACCTTAAACACCAGAAATTCGCTTTCCTTCAGTTCCGGAGCCTGGAAGTCGGAGGTCGAGGTGCTGGCAGCGTTAGGGTCTCTGAGCCTCTCCGCTTGCTTTGCAGGTGGCTGCTGTCCTGCTGTCACACGGCCATCCGTGTGTCCTGGCTGCTTGTGTCCCCGTCTGCTTCTGTGAGGACGCCAGCCATGCAGGATTAGGGGCGCCCCAAAGATTTCACTGTAGGTTAATCGCCTTTTTCCAGGCTCCTTCTCCAAACACAGCCGTGCCCCGAGGTGCTAGGGGTTCGGGCTTCAGCACAGGCATTCGGGGGGCACGATTCGGTCCATAACGGCCGCGGACTTGCTGACCCGACGCGGCTCTGAGGGGTCCTGACGGAGGTGACCTCCCGTGGCTGTTTTATGCTTTGTTATTTTTTAAGGTTTATGTATTTTGAGAGAGAGAGAGACCGTGCGTGCATGCACACTGGGGAGGGGCCGAGAGAGAGGGAGACACAGAACCCCAAGCAGGCCCCTCCCTGTCGGCGCGGTGGAAGGGAGGGCGGGACGCGAACCCGTGAGATGACGCCCTGAGCCAAAATCAGAGTTGGGTGCTTAACCAGCTGAGCCACGCAGGCGCCCCTCCGCCGCTGTTTAGGGCGCCTGGCTGGCTTCGCTGGTGAGCGGGTAGCTCTTGATCTCAGGGATGTGAGTCCGGGCCCCGCACTGGGGGTAGAGAGGACTTAACAATAAACTCTTTAGGGGAGCCTGGGGGGCTCAGTCCGTTAAGTGTCCGACTCTGAGCTGGCGCTGGCAGTGTGGACATGCTTGGGACTCTCTCCCTCTCCCCTCCCTCCCTCTCTCTCAAAATAAATAAACACGAAAGAAAAAGATCCCACTTCCCTGCTGGCCCTTTGTGCCCACAGGCTGCTGACCGCACTGCGTTGGCGCCTTCCCTCAGCCGACGTGCGCCCTTGGAGCTGAGGCTCGGAGCCGTCTTGCATTTGTATTACTTTCTCTCACTGCAGGCCCGGTGCGTGTGTCCTTTAGGGGATTGGGCCATTTCATCTAAGCTGTAAAATTTGTGAGTTCTTCATCATATTCTTTTCTTTTCCTTTGATGTCTCTGGGGTCAGTAGTCACGGCCCTTCTGTCACTCCGAGTTGATCATTTGTGTCTTCTCTCCTTCTGTCTTGCTTAGCCTGGCTAGAGGGTATCACGTTAATGATCTTTTTGATTTATCGTTTCTTTTAAATTTTTTAATGTTTTATTCAGTTTTGAAAGAGAGAGACCGTGTGAGCAGGAGAAGGTCAGAGAGAAAGGGAGACACAGAATCTGAAGCAGCTCCAGGCCCTGAGCTGTCAGCACAGAGCCCGACACGGGGCTCGAGCCCACGAACCGTGAGATCACGACCTGAGCCGAAGTCGGACGCTCAACCGACTGAGCCACCCAGGCGCCCCTTTAATGATCTTTTTGAAAAGTCAGCTTTTGGTTTTGTTGATTTTTCTCTACTGTTGTCCTCTTTTCATTTTCCACTGATCGGAGCTGCCATTTTTTAGTCTTTCTTCCTCGTGCTTTAAGCTTACGTTGCTTTTCTTTCTCCAGTGTCCTGAAGTAGAAGCTTAGAGTTTTAATTTTAGCTCTTCTTTTCTACATATTTGCACTTAATGCTATAAATTCCCCTCTAAGTACTGCTTGCTCTGTTCTCCACAGACTTTCATGTTATATCTTCATTTTTATTCGGTTCAAAATATTTTTTTCCTTTTTCTTGAGGCTTCTTTGATTCGTGTGTTATTTACAAGCTGTTCATCTGCAGACCTTCCGGCTGTCTTTCTGTCCTGGATTTTTACTTCAGCCCCTTGTTACAGTATGAGAACATAAATCATTTGATTTCTATTCTTTAAAATTTCTCCCTCACTCTCTCTTCAACTCAATGAGTCAATCATTCCTCTCTATTAGAAAAAAAGAAAAGCTATCCATATCCAAAATACAGTATTGGTTTTTTTTATCCAGTTAAATTTTTTTAATGTTTATTTATTTTTGTGAGACAGAGCATGAGCAGGGGAGGGGCAGAGAGAGGGAGACACAGAATGTGAAGCAGCTCCAGGCTCCGAGCTGTCAGCACAGAACCCGATGTGGGGCTTGAACCCACGAACTGTGAGATCATGACCTGAGCCGAAATCAGACACTGAACTGACTGAGCCACACGGGTGCCCCTTCCTTTTCCTTTTTTTTTTTTTTTAGGATTATTTATTTATTTGAGAGAGCGCGTGTATGGCGTGCAGGAGGCACAGAGAGGACGAGAGAGCCTCCCAGGCAGGCTCCGTGCCGTGCGCGCAGAGCCTCACGTGGGGCTGTAGCTCATGGACTGCGAGCTCATGACCTGCTTAACCGACTGAGCCCCCAGGCGCCCCAATAGTCTGTCCTTTGTACTGCTCAGTAGTATTCAGTGGTACGAATGGACCACAGTTGGGTGACCCGTTCATGTGACGAGGGGTATCTGGATGTTTCCGGTTTTTTATTGTGATAAATCAAGAGGCCGTGAAACTCTCATCCAGTCTTGGAGTCAACCCAAGCGTCCGTTTGTCTTGGAAAGGAAATACACAGGGATGGTCAGGCTGTCGGGCAGGTTTTTCCCTGGCAGACCCTTGTCCAGAGCGCGTGCCTTAGCACAGGGGTTTATGCAGGAACAAAAGGCGAGTAGTGAAAAGTCTTAATAATCCTGCAATCTCCCTTCCCTCCTGCCCTCCCCGACGGACGACTTTCATGGGTTTTTGTGCATCTTTCCAGAGTTTTATACCAAAATATAAGCAGATGTGAGTATTTTTGTTATCTCTTTGCTTCCACATAAAAAGTACCGTGCCTGCCCCTCTGCACTTTCCTGTATTCATTTCACAATAATTTGGCTGTGTTTCCACGACACTACGTGGGGCTTCCGTGTCCTTTTTTCTAGGATGCGTAGTATCCCGCTGTGTAGGTGAGGTGAAGCAGCTCGGGTTGTTTGCAGTGAAAAGGAGGGGGTGAGTTACCTTGCGTGCGGCATCACAGACCCGTGCCGGGTATCTGCCGGGTATCGTTTGGAAATAGTTTGCCGGATCAAAGAGCAAAGAGACGTGAGGTTTTGGCAGATCGCCTCCCAGCGGGACTGTACTGTGACACCCCAGCAGTGCCTGCGAGCCCGTCGCCACAGCCCCGCGGTGCTCGTGGGTGTTAAGGGTCTTAGTTCTGTGCCAGTCAGAGAGGTGCAAGCGGCCCGGCTCTGTGGCTGCACTTTGCATCTCTCTTCCGAACGAAGGTGGGCGCCTTCTCATAGGCTGAAGGGCTACTTGAATTTTTTTTTCTGTGAAGTCGATTTTCATGACCTTTGCCCATTTTTCTGACGCATTGATTATCTCTAGGAGCTCAGATGTTAGAGGGATGATCTCTTGGTGGTTAAATGAATTGCAAATAGATTTCTCAGATTTTTGTTTGTTTGGATCCGTGGATGGTTGGTGGCCACACAGCGGAAAGGAAACTTTTGTTTCCTGTGCCGCCACTTCTCTTTTCCTGTCGCTTCTGGATTTTGAGTCAGAGTTTCAGAGGCCTTCCTCATTCCAACACTGTGAAGGAATTCACCATTGTTCTCTTCTGGTTCTTCTCAGATTTCAGTTTCCTTGTATAAAAATATTCGGAGTTTATCTGGGTGCGTGGGATGACATTTATATCCAGCCTCAGCTCTTCCCCAGTGACTCTCCAGTTTTGACTCCATTTTTTTAGAAGTCTGTCTTTACCTCACCAATTTGAGATGCCATCTCTATATGCTAATTTCTGCGGGTGTTTACATCTTTTTCTGGGTGTTTTCTTTTGGTCCATTGATTGGTGGGTCTTTTCATGAGCCAGTAACATGCTGTTTTAGTTATTCTAGCTTTACAGAATGATTGTCTAGAATTGTGGGTCCCTGATTTGTTGGTTTTCATTGTCAGTTCCCGTGGCCATTCGTTCTTGTTATTTTTTCCCCCTTAATTTTAGATTGAGAGAGAGAAAGAATCTTAAGCAGGCTTCATGCTCAGCACAGAGCCCAACATGGGGCTCAATCCCACGACCCTGGGATCATGACCTGAGCTGAAATCAAGAGTTGGATGCTCAACCGACTGAGCCCCTCAGGCGCGCCTCTTGTTCTTTTTTGATAATGTACTTTAGAATCAGCTTTTAAGGGGCGCCTGGGTGGCTTAGTCGGTTAAGCGACCGACTTTCGCTTGGGTCATGATCTCACGGTTCATGGGTTCGGGCCCCGCGTCGGGCTCTGTGCTGACTGCCAGCTCAGAGCCTGGAGCCTGTTTCAGAGTCTGTGTCTCCCTCTCTCTCTGACCCTCCCCTGCTCATGCTGTCTCTCTCTCTCTCTCCTAGAAATAAATAAAACATTAAAAAAAATTTTTTTTAAAATAGAATCAGCTTTTAAGATTCCAGAAAGCAAAATTGTTAATATTTTTATTGAGATCATATTACATTTATAAGTTAATTTTCACAGAACTGACAACTTTATGAGATGGAGTCTTCCTGTCTAAGCACATGTTTTGTCTATTTGTTCAGGGTTTCTTTTGAATATTTAACGTATATTATCTTTTATTTATTATTCATTTATAGAGAACAAATCGGGGAGGAGCAGAGAGAGAGGGCAAGAGAATCCCAAGCAGACTCTGCACTCTGTGCAGAGCCTGATGTGGGGCTCAAACCCACAAACTACAAGATCATGAACCCGAGCCCAAATTGGATGCCCAGCCCACTGACCCACCAAGGCACCCCTACATCACATGTGTTTTAATATATTTCACACATGGCTTTTGCACCTTGGGATGTGTTGCAGAAAGGACCATCATTCCCCACCCCTCCCTGTAGCCAGGCCCTTTGCACTGTGACTTTGTAGCTCCTTCAGTCAAGACTTTGCTGACCTGGTGATCTTAAGCAACAGAGAATGTGAAGGAAGTAACATTGTGCGTAGACTTAGTTCTAAACCTAAGTCTCCAGAGGGCCTTGCCTTGCGGACTTCTGCGCCATTCTTGGAAGCCAGACCCAGCCCGGGCCAGCCAGCCGGAGAATGAGAGACACGTGGCCGAACTGCACCCATATCCCAGCTAAGAGCAGTGGCCGCCAGCCTCCAGAAACAGAGCCCCCAGCCACTCACAGCTGACCCCAGATGCCCGCCGAGCCCTGCCCATGACCGACAGGATTGTGAGCCAGATGAACTTGGTAGTTTCGAATCACTTAGTTGTGAAGTGGTTTGTAAAAGGCAAAACCGCCTGGTGCATGAAGTTCACTGTGACTTACTTCTAACTGTCCTATCTTTTTCCTGATGCACGTGAGGAATTTGGTAGCAAAGACTGACCAGCAAGGAGCACACTTACTTCCCCCCTCCTCCTGGGCACACTCCTGGCTTCCTGGCACTTGGGCCCGGCCGGGTGACCTGAGTCCCAGCCGGCAGAGCACGGGAGAAGGTGAACGGGCTGACTGCAGGGCCCAGACCGTCCCCGCCGCGGTCCTCTGCCGGCTTCTTCCGCGGGTCGGGGGCTGGGTGCGAGTGTCCCGGGCAGCCTTGCACGCCAGTTGGAAGACGAGACTTGCCGTCATCTTCCCGGGTCCCTGGTAATCGCAGGGAACCGAGCCCCCCGCTCGCCGTTCCTCGTCCCTGTCGCACCACTGATTCTCCATCTCGTGAGGGAGAGACAGACTTCAGCTGTGTCGAGTCGTGGAAATGTTGTTTTCTCCTTAACTAATACAGGGCATCCCTCGTCATATCCTAAAGAAAACAAAAGCAAAGCTCTTGAGATAGAATTCACATACCAAAAAATTCACTCTTCTTGAAATGTACAATCAGGGGCTCCTGGGTGGCTCAGTCGGTTAAGTGTCCAACTCTCGATTTTGACTCAGGTCATCATCTCATTGGCTCGTGAGCTCGAGCCCCTCGGCAGGCTCCGCTGCTCCCCTCAAAATAAAATACATTAACTTTGTTTATCTTTTAAAATGTTTATTCATTTTTGAGAGAGACAGAGAGTGTGAGCTGGGATGAGCAGAGAGAGAGGGAGACACAGACTCTCAGACTCACAGACTCTGAAGCAGCTCCAGGCTCTGAGCTGTCAGCACAGAGCCCCACAAGGGGCTTGAACTCACGAACCGTGAGATCCTGACCCGAGCCAAAATCGGACACTTAACCGACTGAGCCGCCCAGGTGCCCATAAAATACATTACCTTTAAAATGAAATAAAACAGGGGCACCTGGGGGGCTCAGTTGGTTAAGCATCTGACTCTTGATCTCAGAATCGTGAGTTCAAGCTCTGCATTGGGCTCCGTGCTGGGCGTGGAGCCTACTTAAAAAAATAAATAAATAAATGAAACGTACAGTTCCGTGGTTTTCAGTGTATCCACAGCAGTATGTAGCAGTCTCCGCTTTAATTTTAGGACATTTTCATCGCCTCACAAGGAAACGCTGTAGCCACCAGCAGTCCCCGCTGCTTCTCTTCCTGCGGCCAGTCCACTCTGCCGCCCCGGGTTGGCCTACTCTGAACGTTCCTTATAATGTGTGATATTTTTTGACAGGTTTCCTTTTTTTTTTAAGTTTATTTATTTATTTTGAGAGAGAGTCAGAGAGGAGGAGTGAGTGAGGGGCAGCGACAGGGAGAGAGAGAATCCCAAGCATGAGGTCATGACCCGAGTCGCCCTCAGGAGTAGGGCCCTTGACCCACTGAGCTGCCCGGACGCCCCTTTTGTCTATGGGAGAGTTTGCTACTGTTTTTCACTTTTTTCCCTGATAGCATCTTTTAAAACATATCAGTGGTTTTTTTTGTTTTTTGTTTTTTGTTTTTAAATGTTTTATTTTTATTTTTAGGAGAGAGAGAGAGAGACAGCGTGAGCAGGGGAGGGTCAGAGAGAGAGGGAGTCACAGACTGAAACAGGCTCCAGGCTCTGAGCTGGCAGTCAGCACAGAGCCCGACGCAGGGCTCGAACCCACGGACCGCGAGATCATAACCTAAGCGAAAGCCGGACGCTTAACCGACTGAGCCACCCAGGCGCCCCATAAAACCTATCAGTGTTTTTGAGTATAACTTGTGTACAAACAACGGACATCCATTAAAGCGTCCCATTCCATGCATGTTGGTAGCGCAGGCCCATAGCTGTGAAAGTACCAGGAAGTCAGGCCACAGACCGTCTACCTCCGTCCCCTCTCGCAGCCCCTCTGCCTCGCCGAACCCGGTGGGCTGGGGGCTCTGACCCAGCCCTGCGCCCCCGGCCCCTCCGCGGCCGCAGCGCCCGGTGCCGCCTGCTTCCAGGGCGAGCCCCTCGCCTCGAGAAGGCTTGCTTCTGCCGGTGTTTTCTGAGAAGTGTCACCACTGAGCAGTTTCCAGGGTTTCTCTTGCCACCTTGCCAGCCCTGCTCGGTCTCGTTCAGCGTAGTTCCCATCGAGGTTGGGGAAAGGGCATTTCTTCTTCCCTGGAGGGGCCTGGGGTCTGCCCGCACTGGGCCCCTGCCCAGGGCTCTGCCCAGCACCCTGCCTCGTCCCCTTGTAGGACTCAGGGTGGCGTTCACGTTCACGAGGACGGGCTGACCGTGACCTCTCCGGTCCTGATGTGGGTCCAGGTAAGCACCCCGTCCCTGACCCTCTCCTGTCCCCAGCCAGGCTCACCGGCGGACTTGCTGAGACCAGGTCCTCACTGGGAGACGGGGTCTGCGTGGCTCCCAAGTCCAGACGCGGCCTCAACCCGTGTTGGTCCTGAGCCGGGAGGGCGCCCGGGACGTGCAGGTCTGGTGCAGGGTGCCCGCGAGTCCCGCCCATCAGTGACCATCTTCAGAATGCCGCCTGCCCACACCTTTGCCAGACACGCTGCAGGCAGGCCCTGTGGCCTCCCTCGCCCCCCGAGATCCAGACACGCCACTGGTGTCTCCGTGCTCAGCCCCCAGACGCCTCAGCTCTCGAAGCAGGGGCCCCCCGAACGGTGGCTTGTGACCCGACCAGTCAGGTTCCGAAGGACCCCAAGACAGGCCTGCCCACTCAGGACCAAGGGGAGGAAGGCGGCTGCAGCCCAACATGGGCGACCCGCGAAGCCAGGACCGGGCGTGTGGCCGGCACGGACCAGTGTGAGCAGGCTGGGCTGAGGGTCAGGGAGCCTACGACCGACCGGGAGCCGCCAGAGGCAGCGCTTCACGCGTCCGCCACAGCTTGGTCAGGCCTCCAGCGCCTGATTAAGCAAGTAATCCCTTGTACAAAGTTCTTTCCCTTAAGGTAATCAGCGTGAGTTTTAAAAAGTTTTTATCAGCTTGACCCTGACTCATGCTGGAGGACTGGGGCAAAGGGCAGATTTCCACCAGCCCGGCCGGCCGGGTGTACGCGTGGGGCTGAGCCGGCCCAAGTGGTGGGGGCGACAGCAAGAGTCGGTGTCTAGAGGTCCCACTGATAATGTCAGGGGCTTCCGACAGGTTAAGGCGTTAACCTGGGGTGCCGAGCAGTGGATGGAGAGCCAGGCTGGGGGTGGGGCCGCGTGATTTCTGATGGTGAGCAGCCCCTCAGGATTGCACTCCCCGTTCCCAGGGTGCCCCCCTCCCTGCCTGAGGCTTGGCCAGGGGCCAAGTTGGTGGCCACAGGCAGGGCCATGAAAGGACCCCTCCCAGCACAGGGTGGGGATGGTGGAGTTGGGTCAAAGCCCCAGGGGCTGGTCTGTCCTCAAGGGAACACAGCCCGGGGTGAATCTCTAATCCTGTCCTGAGATCTCAGGGTAAGTGTCAGACTCTGCTGGGCAGCACCATCTGTCCCCCACTTGGGGTCTGGCAGGAAGGGACTTCGCACCCAGACGGTGGAGGGTGGAGTGGGGACCGGGTCATATGGCCACCGTCTCTACCTGCTCCTTCCGGCCTGGCGCGCCTGGACTCGGGCAGCCACAGCCTCTCCCCACTCCCACGGGGCCGTCTGCTTTGCCCTTCGCTTCTCTGTCGCAGTGAAGTCACCCCGCTGGTCCTGGGGGTTGAAAATGCAGATAAAAGAAACCACGACATAACCCACCTTGATTTGGCCCTTCCCGAGTGCGTGGACGTCACAGCCGGAGAAGCAGAATCTGAGGACCGGGGGTTTCTGACCCCTTCTATTTAAACTATTTTTACCCTACTGCACCTTTTATTCAGCCGATCCCAACTTGAATTAGTTCCGGTGCTCACGTGTCCCGGGCCGTCAGCCCGTTTTCAGCTCCGTGCGATGCAGCACTCCCGTCCCGATGTTGAGCCTGGCGGGTGAGCCTGGCCCAGTGTCCCGGGGCAGCCACGGCGGGCTCTTGTCTTCCAGGCTTTGGACATCATCTTGGAGCGGATGAAGGCCTCCGGCTTTGACTTCTCTCAGGTCCTCGCCCTGTCCGGGGCCGGCCAGGTTCGTCTGGAGCAGCCTCCGTGCGGCGGGCGGGCGGGCGACCGGGGGGTTGGGGGGTGGGGGGGCTCCCCAGGGAGGGGAGGGCTTGTTCTCGAGAGCCACCGCGCACGTGCCGTGGTTGGAGGAGACGCCTGCCGCTCTCCTGCCTTGGAGGTCCTCACAACAGGATGCGGGTGAGGAAGAACCCGATGCAGGGCCTTTGCTGGGTGGAGGAAACATTTGATGCGCGTTTACGATGCCTGCTTCTGGAGCACGAAAATGGCTTTCTTGTTTCCTGGAATCAGAAGCAAAGTTAGAAATTATACTTCCGGGGGGCTCAGCCGGTTGAGCCCCCAACTTGGGCTCGAGTCATCATCTCACCATCTGTGAGTCCGGGCTCTGCACTGACGGCTCGGAGCCTGCTTCGGATTCTGGGTCTCCCTCTCTGTGCCTCCCCCACTCACGCTCTGTCTGTCTCTCTCTCTCAAAAATAAATAAACATTTAAAATAATATAAAATTTAAGGGGCACCTGGGTGGTTCAGTCGGTTAAGCATCCGACTTCGGCTCAGGTCATGATTTGATCTCACAGTTTGTTAATTTGAGCCCCACACTGGGCTCCCTGCCGTCAGCACAGAGCCCGCTTTGGATCCTCTGTCCCCCCCTCTCTCTGCCCTTCCCCTGCTCATGCTGTCTCTTTCAAAACTAAATAGACATTGGGGCGCCTGGGTGGCTTAGTCGGTTAAGCGTCCGACTTTCGCTTGGGTCATGATCTCGCGGTTCGTGGGTTCGAGCCCCGCGTCGGGCTCTGTGCTGACTGCCAGCTCGGAGCCTGGAGCCTGTTTCAGTCTGTGTCTCCCTCTCTCTTTGACCCTCCCCTGCTCACGCTGTCTTTCTCTCTCTCTCCTAGAAATAAATAAAACATTAAAAAAAAACACTAAATAGACATTAAAAAATAAGAAATATACAAATAAATTTAAAAAATAAAGTTTACTTAGCTTTGAGAGAAAGCGTGCACGTGAGTGGGGAGGGGCAGAGAGAGAGGGAGAGAGAGTCCCAAGCGGGCTCTGCACTGTCAGCGCAGAGCCTGACTCCGGGCTGGAGCTCATAAACCACGGGAGCACGACCTGAGCCGAAATCCAGAGTTGGACACTCAACTGACTGAGCCACCCAGGCGCCCCAAGCTACTGCTTTTATTATCATTGCCTTTATACGGGAACCCAGAGGCAGAGGGGTGACGGCCAGCTGCTGGGAGGGGAGTCCAGACCCAAGTTGAGCCTCACCCTCTGAATCACTTTGCTCCATGTCCGAATAGCCTGTTTCCACATCCTCATTAGACAGCACTTCCTGGTTTTTCTAAAGCCACCTCTTCTCTCCTACCCCCAACTGGACAGGAATTTATGGCTCATGTCCTTGTTAAACTAAACAGCTTCTCTGAGTGATCTCATCCACTTCTCTCACCTAAACCCCCGGCTGGGACACCCTCTCCCTCCTGGGCATCGCCCCGACCCCATGGCCGGGTATCCCAACTAATGTGCTAGACTCAGTGCTCTGTCTTTCCCCAGGGCCACAACCCACCCATAGTCCTCGACCCCATGTCTAAGGGGTCCCCGTGTCCCGTTCACGTGTTACATGACTCTTGAATCTACCACCTCGTCTCCAGTCTTGTCTCTCTTTCCCCGGGCCGAACACGTATGGTTTTTCTCTGGGCCTCAGCTTCAGCCTCCTTGCCTCCCATGTACCTTCTCGGGACTCGCCCTGGGAGTCCGCCCTGGCCATGTCACTCCCCTGCTGATCCAGAGTTCCCACACCTCGCAGTAAGCCCCAGGCCCCTGAGCCTGGCTGTCAAGGCCCTGGGGCTCGGGCTGTCCCCCCATCTCCCACCTGAGACCCCGCCCACTGCTCAGAACAACACCGTTCCGGGGCGCCTGGGTGGCTCTGTGATTAAGCGTCCAACTTAGGCTCAGGTCATAATCTCACCATCGTGGGTTCGAGCCCTACATCAGGCTCTGTGCTGCCTGCCGGTGCAGAGCCTGCTTGGATTCTCTCTCTCTCCCTCTCTCTCTGCCCCTCCCCTGCTCACACTCTCTCTCTCTCTTTCAAAATGAATAAACTTTAATGAAAAGAATGCCATCATTCCACACACCTGCCCACCTCACCTGTGCGCACTGTATGGGGCGCCCACACACGCCACTCAGCTCCTTGCCTACCAGTCACGTCCACCCCTACCCAGCAGCGCCCCCAGCTGGTTAGATGCCCCCCCACCCCCCCACCCCGTTCTGCTGCTGGGCATCCGTAGGGTTTTATCATTGTAAACTCGTGTCTTTTTCCCTGACTCCACTCCAGTATCAAGAGAATAGAGACAGTACTATCCTGTTCGTCTGCCTCACTGCCTGGCATGATCTAGGTGCTCAATAAATGTTGGTTGAATGAATGAATGAATGGGTAAGTGAATGCTGCGTGAATGTCAGATAATATTACAGGCAGTCTGTTTAAATGCAACTTCACAAAGGTACCAAAATCCAGACCAGTAGTTCTTTCTTGGATCCTTCCTGTACGTTTTGAGGTGAGCAGGGCAGAGTTCTTGTTTTCTAGAAATGAAGACCAAGTCTCACAGAGGTGATGACTCCTGTGACTCAGGCGTCAGGGGCAGGCGTGGAGCCCGGTTCTTTCGGTGTGCGTGCTCGGGAGCCGTTCTGTGTTTCCAGGAGGTGAGGGCGTGTAGCCCGCAAACACGTGCTTGGCTTCTCTCTCACCAGCAACACGGAAGCGTGTACTGGAAGGCAGGGGCCAGCCAGGTGCTGACAAGCCTGTCGCCAGACCTCCCGCTGCATAAGCAGCTGCAGGTACGGTGGCCGCGTTGCAGAGTCTGAGAACATTCCGTAGGGTGGGAGGAGGACGCAGGCCCCTGCCGGCCCTGAAGTCTGGGGCTGTTGTGCTGGTCAAGGGTGTCGAGCTTGACTGGGGCCGTGGGGGTGTGAACACGGACTGCCCTGCCCCCCCGCGGGTATCCCTGGTGTCTGAACAGAGGATGGGGTCCCAGCATCGAGGGTCCCTTCCGGTCCTGACCTTCCCGGGGGCGTCTCCCGGAGGGGGGCAGGCAGCCTCCCGGTGCTGGGAAGGCGGGCTCGGCCTGCCCCACTGTCTGGGCTTCAGATGCCCCAGTGACACTGCCCTTTCCCGTTCCTGCCCCCCACCCCTGGGTGTTGCCTGTGGTGCTCAGGTTTCCTTCTTAGAACCTTCTTAGAACCTTCAGCCCTGAGCTTTCCCGGGAGAGACCGCACTGAGCCGGGCCAGGGTTCGTGCAGGAAGGCCTTGCCTGCGGTCTTCTCGGCCACGTGCAGGGAGGAGGTGCCCGCCCGCCGCCATGACCCGCGTGGCCGCCAGAGTCGGCGGGCGCCGGTCCAGCCCTGCCTCGGTTCGCCCCGCCAGGCCTGCTTCTCTGTCCGCGACAGCCCGGTGTGGATGGACGCCAGCACCGCAGCCCAGTGCCGCCGGCTGGAGGCCGCCGTGGGCGGCGCGCAGGCTCTCAGCCGCCTCACCGGCTCCCGGGCCTACGAGGTGCGCCGCGCCCGCCACAGGCTTGGGGGGGCCGGGGGTCTGGGCCAGGGGTTGGGGTCGGGGATCGGGGTCGGGGATCGAGGTCTGGGATGGGGCCAGGGGTCGGGGATCAGGCTGGGGGTCAGGGATCGGGGCCGGGGGTCAGCCCGGGGGTCGGGGCCAGGCCGGGGGGAAGGCCGGCCCCAGCTCTCCGGCCCCTTCTCCCAGGCGTCTGGGTGGATGCAGGCGCCGACGTGCCCCGGGGGAGCCCCGCCGCTCCGGTGGGCGCTGTGCCCGCTGCCCTTGCCCCAGGAGGAACGGGGTGGGGAAATGCCCGGGGCAGGTGCCCCTGGGGGCGGGGGGCCAGGCTGATCCCTGAAGGGTGCCCGGCGGGCGTTTCTGGGTCTGAGGCCGCCCGAGAACTTGCATCTCCGAAGGCCCAGCACATGCCGCGCCCACGAGGCCATCAGGCCACACGGGACACGGAGTTTTAAGAATTTGCGCTCTTTCCGCAGCGATTCACGGGAAACCAAATCGCGAAGATTTACCAGCAGCACCCCGAGGCCTACTCATGCTCGGAGGTTGGTTCCACGCCCCTGTTTGATGTCACTCACACTTGAATTCCCGTTCCCTTTAGTGTTGGTGCATCTCGTGTGCGATGGCCCAAAGCGTCGATTCGCAGACACTGAAAATGATGTGATCAGTTTTGCTTATTTCTCACCATCCAGCTGTGTCCAGAGAGGAGGACAGAGCGGGGTCTTGGGAAAGAGAAGTCAGGGCCTCTCCTGACCCCAGGGTCAGAGGGCAGGGCAGGGTGGGAGCCGCGGGGACCGGTATCTTCCTCGGGCCCCGAGGAGCAGATCGAGGTGCCCTTCGGGCTCTGTCTTCTCCGCTCCCTGCATGTCGGTGGCTGCCGGCCCTTGGCTGCTGTGGACTCAGCGTTGTCTCTGGAAACGCGGAAACCAGGGCCTGTGTTCCGGGGACCCCGAGCCACTCCTTGACCCACACTTGCTGAGAGCCGGCACTTAGCGCCGCCTGAGCAGCAGCCTGACGCCTTGGCTAGTGATTTTCGTCTCTGAATAGTTAGAAAACGATCAGCCCGTGTTTGACCTAAGTGCCTTTTTCATCTTGGAAGCTAACAGCCTCGGTTTATCATTTAAGGACTCAAGGTTCCAGATTAGTCTGCAGCACCTGCCGTGTAGGTTTTGGGGAGGGGGCGGAAGGGCTGAGATGTAAAACCCTCTCCAGATTCTGTGTGTGGAACAGAGGTGGCCTGAGGGGGACAGGCGGTGCTGGCATTCTCTGCGCGCACCAAGACCCGTGATCCCGCCGTGGAAGCATGAAATCCACTCGCAGCCCCCCAGCTGCCGCAGGCAGCTGTCTCACTTACGCTGCTCTGAACCCCGAGAGTGTCCTCGTTGGATCTGAGTCCTGTGGCCGCAGATAGAAAGGCCCTGCGACTTGCGCGTAAGGACGATGGCGGCAGGGCCCCGTCCTTCCTGGATGGCGGGTGGAAGAGCCACTTCCCGTGGCTTTTCTGCTTTGTCGGACTTGACAGTTTCCTGGCCGGACAGAAACTGCAGAGCCAGGTGCTGCCCCAGGGCCTTGGTGTTCCGGACGCCCACGCTCCAGGGTCCTGGAAAGTCAGTCACTACCATTACCGGGCACCTTGCCCAAAGGTGCCACTTCCCTCCTCAGTTGAAAACTCTCGTGTTGTGTGCACCGGAAGGTTCGGTGGCTTATGGAAATGAGTCCTAGCTCGCTGTTTCTTCCTTTTGCAGAGAATTTCTTTGGTCAGTAGCTTTGCGGCCTCCCTGTTCCTTGGGTCATACTCCCCTATCGACTACAGTGACGGTAAGCCTTCAGGGCGCTGGGGCCTCTGCTGGGTGTGGGCGTGTGGGGCTGTGGGCAGCACGAGCCCCGCCCGGCTGGGTGCCAGTCCGTTAGCCCCGTCACCTGTTGCCAAGAAGGGAGCACATTAGTTACCTTTTGCTGTGGAACGGACGCCCCGGTGCGTAGCAGCTGAGGCCACGGGTGTTGATGTCGCACAGAATTTCCGCAGGTCCCTCATCGGGCAGCCGCTCAGCTGGCTGGCATGGCCCACAAGCTCTGATGGATGGGGGCGTTCCGGCTGGCCACCGCAGCCAGTCCTGTAAAGGCTTGACTGGGGCCGGGGGACCCACTTCCAGGGCTCCAGACATCACCGGTTTGAGGCCTCTGTTCCTCTCCCCGGGCGCCTCCCGTAGGACCACTCACGAGGCTGTGGCTGGGTCCCCGCCGAGCGAGGAGGGAGGGGAGTGCGGCCAAGCAGAGGCTGCAGAATCTCTTACGCCTCCGTCTTGTGGGTGACATACCGCCACTTCTGCCCCACGCCCCGGGTCGCACAGACCTACCCAGGTGCAGGAAGACGGGGACCCCGCAAGGCGTGAACAGCCGGGCTCAGGGAGGGGCAGTGGCCATCGCAGAGCCCGGCTCCCACCAGGAGTTGTTTCTTGGGGAACTCGAGCGCTTCTGGAGTTCAGAACCTCGGCAGAAATAACTGCCGGTGATGCCAGCGAGGCAGGGAGGCTGGGGCACAGGCTGCCACGTGAGGCCCGGCCGCCCGGAGAAGAGGGGCCGGGCTGCAGAGCAGGAGCCCGGACCTGTGAACGCGGCTTTGGTGGAGTCGTGGGGCGCCCACAGCCTCCTGGGGCTCCGTCTGGAGCGTCCGAGTGCTGTCGTGGGCCGGCCGTTACCCCGTGTTCGGGGAGACAGAGCTGGTCCCCCAGCCTCGCTCACCATCTGGAGAGGAGAAGGCAGCACGGAGCAGTGAGACCAGCAGCACGTAAACCTGGAATGGCCTGTGTGCGCTCGAGGGGGCCGCGCGTCCCCGGGGCCGTCAGCCCTGTACCCACGTCACCCCTCCCGGGGCCGTCCGGAGGCTCGCGCCCTTCAGCCTCGGCCGCCTGCGAGGTCACCCCTAACTACCCGCCGACCGACCTCCTCCCCTGGGTGTGTGACTCGGGCAGCGTCCCAGCCCCCGTCTGTCGGCCTCCACCTGGACCCGGGGGAGAAGGAAGACCGGAGCCCCCCCCCCGCCCCCCGCCTCCGCCGAGCGCTGCTTGCGTCCCCGTTGCCGTCCTCAGGCTCCGGGAAGCCTCGGGAGCGGTTTCAGACAGACGTCGTGAGTTGATCTCCCTGCTTCCCTCAAAAAGTTACATGCGACCCGCATCGGCCCGGGGCTCCTCCGAGCAGACACCGTGAACCCAGGGGACGGGGACACGAAGACCGGTTCCCAGTCTGTGTGTCGTCGGCTGTCAGGGCCGCAGATTTCCAGGCTCACAGTGGAGCGCCAGCCCGGGAGGACTGTCTGGAGGAGGAGGCCCCGCCGACCCCGCGTTCGCACACAGTGTACTCGCCGGTGGGAAGAGGCCCGAGTGCAAGTTGCCTGCAGGACAGCGCTCGGCCTGCTGACGCGTTTGTGCATTTTCCCGAAAGGTCGTTTTCAAAGACGTTTCTGTTTCTTGCTTCCTCTGTTCCTTAGGTTCTGGAATGAACTTGTTGCAGATCCAGGACAAAGTCTGGTCGCAGGTCTGCCTCGCCGCCTGCGCGCCTCGCCTGGAGGAGAAGCTCGGCTCACCGGTCCCGTCCTGCTCCGTCGTGGTAGGTCCTTGCAGAGCGGGCAGCTGCCGGGCCGGGCGGGGCGCCGGGTGTGGGGCCGAGCCCTCGGCCGGCGCCCAGGGGCAGGGGCCTGACGGCCTCGCGGCGGTGAGGCCTGGGGTGGGGACCTGCGGAGGTTCCCCTGGGAACGTACTAGAGCTGGAGGAACGTGGAAGGGGCGAGTTGTGGGCGGTGGCAGACTTTAGGAGAAAATACACCGGATGTCGGAATTCCAGGGCCAGGGACCCCTGCGAGGCCGGAGGGAGGCAGAGGGCGGGGGAAACCCCAAGAGACGCCGGCGAGCCGGCCGAGCGAGTCCCCGGCGCCGTGTCGCCCGGGCTGGAATCTCTCTGTGCCACGCCCCGGCTCTGTGGCTTTAGCCTGTGCCTCCGTTTCCCCGCCATTTCCGTCGTTCCTGAAGGAGCGCGAATTGTGGTACTTTCTGTGCCGTCAGACTGACGTGCAGAATAAAGAAGTCGATGCACTTAACGTTTATTTATCTGAGGGAGAGAGAGCGAGCTCAAGCAGGGGAGGGGGAGACGGAGAGGGAGGGTGAATCCCAAACAAGCGCCCTGTGGTTAGCATGGATGCCGACGAGCCCACGGACGCGATCACCCGGGCCCTGGAAGCAGCCGATGCGCTGCAGGGGCTCGCGGTAGTACTTGTTCCCGGGGCGGCGCGGACAGCACTCCGGGCAGCCCCGTGGGAAGCCGGGAGCCGGCCAGTCTCGCTCCGGACACAAACACGCACTCGGGGGTCAGACTCGAATGGAAGACCTGGACGCGTGAGGCGCCTGGAAGGAAACAGGTGCTGTGATGACTGTTAGGGTTTGATGCCGAGGCCGAAGGCTAGAAAGCAGCACGTGGGGCCTCATCAAACTTCTAAGCTTCTGCGCAGGGAGAGCATCGGCCACACAGAGAGGCCGCGCCCCTGGCTGGCTCGGCTGAGCCTCTGACTCCTGGTTTTGGCCAAGGTCACGATCTCAAGGTTCAGTTCGTGATTTTGAGCCCCTCCCCTGTGTTGGTCCAGAGCCTGCTTGGGATTCTCTCTCTCCCCCTCTCTGCCCCTCCCCTGTGCGCGCTCTCTCTCTCTCTCTCTCTCAAAGTAAATAAATACACTTAAAAAAGCCAAAAAAGCAACCAATGGGATGGGAGAAAATACTTAAAAATCACATACCTGGGCGCCCGGGGGGCTTAGTCGTTAGGCGTCCTACCTCGGCTCAGGTCACGATCTCCTGGTTCGTGGGTTCGAGCCCCGCGTCGGGCTCTGTGCTGACGGCTCGGCGCCTGGAGCTGCTTCAGACTCTGTGTCCCCCCCACCCCCGTGCCCCTCCCCCACTCGTGCTCTGTCTCTGTCTCGCAAAAAATAAACGTTAAAAAAAGTTTTTTAAATTGTGTATCCGATAAAGAGTTAGTATCCAAAACATCTCAAAAACTCCCACAATTCCGTAGCAGAAACCGAGACGGTGTGATTGACGTTTAACCGTTAGCACGACACCCCGACCCCCATTCGGAGCCCTTGCTGCCTGGCGTTCTTGCCTTGGGTTCCCCAAGTCCCCCGACTGGTTCTTGGCTGTTCTGTGGGGAGAATGGAACAGGGAGCCCTGGGCCCCGCCCTCAGGGGCCCCCGGGGCGCCTCGCACACATTCAGGACAGCCGGTGGCGCAGGGTGTGGGTTAGAAGGAAGGCGAGGGTCCCCGAGGCCTGGGGGGGTGGGCCTTGAGGACCAGGCTGCCCCATCAGAGTCCCGGCCACAGAAGCACTTCTGTGAGGTCAGCACCGAGGCGCAGGGCTTAGGGAGGGGTGCCCCCGCCTTGGAAGGGGACAGAGTGCGGAGGCGGGCGTCGGTGTGCCCAGCGGGCCCCTGGCTTTGTGTCAGAGCCCAGTGTTTTGTCCGCGGCCACAGGCCCTGTTTGCCCCGTGCGGGGAGCACACGCCTCCAAGAGGGAGCGCGAGCCGCTGGAGGAACGGAAGAGACCAGATTCGGGAAAGCGCGTTTTCGCCTGTGCCGTGCGCACCCCGCTCGCGGGGACGGGGCCCGTGCTCCCAGCCTCCCTCTGGGAAGGTAGTGACCAGACGGCTTTCGCCTTTGCTGCGGGCGGCTGTCCCCGGACAGACGGGCGGGACAGTCCCCCACCCCGCCTCGCCGCCCCTAACCCGTGTGTCCGGCCAGCGTCACCTGGCTCCGGCTGGGTCTCGTTTCCCGCCCTTTCCGCCCTGCGCTTCTGAGGCTCCGAGCTTGTGCTCTGCAAACCCGAGGTCGGGGAGTCAGCCTCCCACGGGACACCCTTCCCCGGCGGGGCCGCGGGGGTCTGCTCCTCATGCCGTCCCCAGGCGGACACCCCCCGGCCCCTTACACACAGACGCTGCCCACGGTGGCGACAGCTTGGCCGCGTGCCCGTGGGTGGCCTCTCGCCCCTCCCCCTGACCCTCTCGTTTCCTGGGGTCTGCCCAGGAAGACATTTCTCTCCCCGGAGTCAGCTTATTCCGATGTTAATCCGAAGTTTTGCTAGAAGGAGCAAAATGTTCTTTCTAGACCCCCAGGAAAACCTATCATTTATTTTAAGCTTTTGGAACTAAGATAAAGTCAGGGAAAGGGGGAGAAAAGTTTCTCTTTTGTAGCTGTTTCCTGAAGGCTGTGGGTCTGTCCAGAGGGTGTCCCCGCTGTCTGGTCTCACAGCCCTTGGGGGAGCCTGGGGGCCGTGCTTCCCAGGGGAGCTCCCCCCTGCACTGCTGTTTTCTGGTTTATTTTCTTTAGAAGGTTGACCTCTGCATTTGCATGTTTGATTATTCTTTTTTTTCAATGTTTATTTTGATAGAGTGTGTGTGCAAGTAGGGGAGGGACCGCGAGAGAGGGGGAGAGGATCAGAGGCTGTCAGCACAGGGCCCGACGCGGGGCTCGGACTCCGGAACCGTGAGATCGTGACCTGAGCCGAAGTCCGACGCTTAGCTGACTGAGCCCCCCGGGCCCCGCGTGTCTGGTTATTCTTAGATGGCCGGACTGATGGAGCGAGTGTGTAAGGCATGGTGTCTTTCCACTCGTCGTTTAGTTACCATTAACGCTGTACCAGAATTTGGAGCTTACAGAAAAAGTACAGGTCGGGGATCGATTTACTGTAGCTGCCTCTCAAAATGCAGTGGTGGTCATGGCGGTGGGATGACCTGATACTTGCGGTTCGAAGCCTGCGCTGGGCTCCTCTGGCTTTTTTTTTTTTTAATATTTTTTTAAAATTTTTTATTTATTTCTAGGAGAGAGAGAGACAGCGTGAGCAGGGGAGGGTCAGAGAGAGAGGGAGTCACAGACTGAAACAGGCTCCAGGCTCTGAGCTGGCAGTCAGCACAGAGCCCGACGCGGGGCTCAAACCCACGAACCGCGAGATCATGACCTAAGCGAAAGTCGGACGCTTAACCGACTAAGCCACCCAGGCGCCCTGGGCTCCTCTGGCTTTTTGTGAGCGGGACGGACAGCCCTGGTTTGCGGCAGGAGCGACGCGCGTGCGGCCCAGGGACCCGGGGCTCACAGCATCCCTGCGACCCGAGGTCTGGACGGCCGTGAGCAGGGGGGACTTGCCTGAACAGGACACGCTTGCCTCTCCTCCTCAGGGAGCCGTTTGTCCCTACTACGTCCAGCGCTACGGATTTCCCCCAGGGTGCAAAGTGGTGGCCTTTACTGGGGACAACCCAGGTGAGAACCTCGGAAGATGGCACTTTCCGGGCGGCCTGGCTCGGTCCACTTGAGCACGTCAGTCAGCCCAGCCTCTCCTTCCTCCCTGCCCCTCCTTGGCTCTGCCTCTGCCTCCTGGGGCCACTGACGCCCCCCCGCCCCGCCCCCAGGTGAGAACTGATCAGTGGTTAGGGAAGGGAGTCCTGTCCCCTCCACCCCCCACCCCTGCAACTAACTGCCTTTTCTGTTCCAAGCTAAGCCTCTCCGTTCCTCCCGCCTTCCTCGGGGACGTGGTTTGGGGCTCCTCCCCATCATTTGATCTATGGGCACGAGTCACTCCTCATCCAAACACCTTCCCCTCCCCCAGCCGCCCTGGAGGGGTCATCAGGTGTCTGGCGAGAGGCCGGTGGCGACCCTGTACCACCAGATGCTGCCCCGCAGCCCCGCCCCCCTGCAGCCCTTTTCCTCTCGAGCCCGAACTGGGATCGCCGGGTGGACACAGATCGCCGGGTAGACCCGAACTGGCGCCCCGCGCGAGCCAGAGGGAGCACGGATGAGGGGTGTGAGCGCGTCCCACCCGCGCTTGTGCTCCAGTAGCCGCAGACCACCTTTCAGCGAAGTGCGTCCGGAAGCGCGTTCGTCCGCGGCGCGGGTGTGACCGAGCGCCCTGCAGCCTGTCCGGAGCCCGCGCTGACCCGTCCGGGGCTCGTGCTCTCAGGAAGCGGGAGCCCCGTGGCGGCCGGGGCCTGGGCTGCGGCGCGGGAGGCCGGCCTCCCCGTGCGGGGCGTGCGCGCTCGGTGCCGCCTCGCCCTCCGCCGCAACACCTGTCTCCTGGTGTTTCCAGGCCGCAGCCTCCTCGCGCTTTCCACGCCCGTCGCCTCCTGTTGCTGTGTGGACCCTCGGGACGTGAGCGTCCCGATACGTGCGGGCGCGTCCGCCCAGCGTGTGGCCGCTGGCCCTGTTGACGCTCATTCGAGACACGCGTGGTTGCGCCATCGGCGTCCGCGCCCCGCGGCGTCTGTGTGGGGTGAGGGGGACGCGCAAGCTGCCGACCCTGCAGCCAGCGCCGCACGCGTCCCCGGCGAGCCCCCGGCCTCGTCCGTGCCGCTAGGGCGGCAGCCCCGGTGTCCTCGCCGCGACCCCTCCGTCCCGGACAGCGGGCTCTGTCGGGGGTCCCAGGAGCCGGCCCTTCCTGGCCCTGAGCGCTTCGGTGGGCACCGTGCGCGGCCGCGTTCTCAAAGCAGGAACCACGCGGAGGCCCGGAGGGCGGATCCCGTGACCCCAGTCCGACCGGGAAGGGGAGGCGGCGGCTGGCGGGCAGCGGCCGGAGCCCCGCGGGCCGACGCGGGGAGCCCCGGGGTGCGTGCGCTGCGGCGCAGGCTCCCAGGGCCCGGCCCGTCAGCCCGGACGGGCGGGAGG
Organism: Proteles cristata cristata; assembly: GCA_017311185.1. Lineage (NCBI taxonomy): Eukaryota > Metazoa > Chordata > Mammalia > Carnivora > Hyaenidae > Proteles > Proteles cristata. The sequence continues at coordinate 83,980 of JAESUZ010001471.1, forward strand.
TTTGCCTCCCGAACGGAAATAACCTCACGGAGCCGCGTGAGGCAGTGTTCGTTCTGGAACCTCCTCCTTCGGCCGGAAGGACGTCCGGGGAGGAATGGGCCTCTGAAGCCCTGCAGGGGGCATGTTTGAGCAGGAGAGACAACGCAGCAGCTTCCGGTCCTGCCCCGGACCCGGTTTCAGGCTGCACGTTGGAGACCCCAGGCAGGTGGCCCTCAGTCGGGTCCTCGCGAAGTCTGACCCCGGTCCGCTGCTGCTGCGAGGGCCACAAGCGGACAGGCTCACGGAGGCTTTGCTCTTTCGTGCAAGGGAAGCCCCTTCGCCGCGGGAAACACGTCTTCAGTACTGACAAACCAAAGGAAGGATGCGGAGGTCATCCGCAGTCCCTTACCCCAGAGACCCCGCGGCTACGGTCTCGATGGCGGCCCCCCAGCTTGCTCTCTGCGCCCAGGGAAACGTCTCCCAACTCACCTGGGCGGCATTTCCGTGCAGCGTCACTCGAACGGTTGCCTACGGTCCAGTCGGCCCACACCTACTTCCCCTTACGGTGGAGGCTTGCGGCGTTCGGGGACTCTGTCCTGACCCTCGTCCCCTTCGGACAGGTCGGAGGGAGGGCTCCCGGCCCCCGGCCTCTGACGCACGTGGCTGTTGTGCTCAGCAGACGGGACCGAGTGCCCCCGTCCTTGCCCGGCTCCCCTCACTCGCGTGTTCACTCAGTCACTCGAATTTAGGGAGCGCCTACTGTGTTCAGACCTTCTTTCAGCTCCTCGGTACATCAGTGAGCGAGGCAGGCAAGAGTTGCTCTTAGGGACCTCATGTCTGAGGGGGACGGACGGTCCCCTTTACCTTCTGCTCGGGTGGAAGGAGGCCCCACCCCCTGCTCACCTTCGTCTGTCTCGTACATCGTATCCTGGTGACTTGGGCCCCTGCGTTCTGAGCACCCTTGGGAGCAGCGCTGGTGGGGAGTTTGGGGCCTTTTAGCAGAGGCTGGGAAGCGTGACCACAGGGACTCTGCCCTCTGACCCCTGGGACCCTCCCTTGGGCCATCCTGAGCCCTCAGCTCCCCCTGTTCCCTCCTCGACCGCAGCAAGTGGGTTGGGGCGGGAGGTAGGGCCGCCACCGGGGGGTGACGGGTCTGCCCTGTGGCTCCGTGTGGGCTCCGGCTAACCAGGGGCCCCCCCTCTCCCCAGCGTCGCTGGCAGGCATGAGGCTGGAGGAAGGCGACATTGCGGTAAGGTGACTTCTCTCACGCGGGCCGAGCCAGCTCTCAGTCCCCGGGGGCGCCCTTGCTGCCTGTTAGAGGGTCTGTTGGTCCCGAAAGGCAGCGGAAGGAGGGACAGGAAGACCCACGCCAGGACCTGCTCACATTTCCTCTCTTAGAAGCTCAGGCTTTGCTGAGCACACAGGTCCCCTTGACGGCGGCCGGTCTGCAGTGGCAGAAGGGTCAGGCCTGTCCCGGGTCTGGTGGGGAACCCTCAGTGACCCAGGCCGTTCGTTAGACGCGGTTGCGGTCACGTTCTAAGAAATTGGCCTGCGGTTTCCGGGAGACCCTGAATCTGGTTGCTAACCTTGGACTTACCGTGTGGGAGGGTCAGAAGGGGTTCTCCGAGGAAGGGGCATCTAACCTGGGGTCTGCAGCGTGAGGAGTGGAGTGACGGGGGTCAGGGCCGGTACAGCTGGGCCGGGAGCCGCCTCACCTCCGCCCGTGTCTCCCCAGGTCAGCCTGGGCACCAGCGACACCCTGTTCCTCTGGCTCCAGGAGCCCAGGCCCGCCCTGGAAGGGCACATCTTCTGCAACCCAGTTGACTCCCAGCACTACATGGCGCTTCTCTGGTAGGCTTGGGGGAGGGGGCGGGGGCAGCTCTGGCCCTTCTGGAGCCCTCAAGTCATTCTGCCCGGGGCTGAGACCCCGCGACTCCCTGGGTCTCGGACAGCGGAGCTGGGTGGGAAGAGCCCAGGATCTGGAGTCCTCCCCAAACCTGGACCCCAACCCCATCCTCGGCGCCTGTATCCCGTGTGGCCTGGGGCGGGTGCTGTAGCTCGTGTGAGCCACGCTTTGCTCCTAAAACGGGGAGAATAAAGGGGGCACTTTGCAGAGCCATCATGACGTGTCTGGCGCTCGGTTCACCTTCAGCAAGTGGTAGGAAGGGCCCCCTGGCTCCTGACAGTTGTCCTGGAGGACGTGTGCCCTGCACCCTGACCACGGCCCTCCAGAAACCTGCCGGAAGCTACTCAGGGAAGTCTCTGAGCCTTTAGGCCCCAGGAACCATTGGCAAATACGTGGGTCTGTTTCACTTAGCCAGCTCTGTTCCACCGTCCAGATGGTATGGTGTGTGGAAAACACAGCTCCCCGCCTCTCCCTGGCGTGCCTCCGTGGCAACCCCCAGAGCCCAAGACCAGTGCATTTCCCGGTGATTCTGAGGGACCTTTGCTGGGCCTGATGCCCGAGGGAGAACCTCAGATTCTCTGCCATTCACTGGTTGGGGCTTGTGGTCCAGCCTGACCCGCAGCCCTTCTACCTCGGACTCTTCACCAAAACACATGGGTGCGGTCAGCAAGCGCAGGGTCCCTCCCTCAGAGGCGTGTGCACTTCTGCAGCTTTAAAAATGGCTCCCTGATGAGAGAGAAGATCCGTGATGAGTCAGCTTCCTGTTCCTGGAGTGAGTTCTCCGAGGCGCTGCGGTCCACGGAGATGGGGAACAGCGGGAATCTGGGTAAGCTGTGGGTGATGCCTGGGTCTGTGAAGGGCAGCAGTCGGGGCAGGAGGGGCAGGGCCTGGGGCCTCCGGGTCCGGGGAGATGGGGGCCGCGGGGAAGCCAGGGGAGCCCTGCCGGGCCGCCCAGACGAGTGTGAGCCCCCGGTCTGAGTGAGGGCGGCTGTTCTCCGTGCCTCCAGCGGAAGGCGGGGCCGCAGCCGCATCTCTGTCCCGCGCAGAGGCCCTGGTGACAGCGTCCGGACGCAGCCCCGGCTCCCGCCCTGCCCCGTTGGGCCCCGCGCGGAGCTCTCACCCCCAGATGCAGGCTGCTGAGAGGAAACGTGCCCGGTGTTGGGGCCGGCCTTCCCCGCAGGGAGGGGCCGCGTCTCCCTTGATCAAACCCGGCTGGTTTTCTGGGCTGCTTGGGCAGCGGCCTCCGGCCTGGGCCGCCAGGTGAGGGTAGGAAGCCCCGTCTCTAAGAAAATGTTGCTTGCAGGGGCGCCTGGGTGGCTCAGTCATTAAACACCGATCTCAGCTCAGGTCAGGATCTCACGGTTCGTGGGTTCGAGCCCCGCGTCGGGCTCTGTGCTGACAGCTCAGAGCCCGGAGCCTGTTTCGGATTCTGTGTCTCCCTCTCTCCCTGACCCTCCCCTGCTCACGTGGTGTCTCTCTCACTCTCTCTCTCTCAGAAATAAATAAAACATTAAAAAAAAAAAGAAGAAAAAGAAAATGTTGCTCTGGGCCTCCCTGTCCCCCGAACGCCTGAGAGACACTGAGGGGGGTCGTTTCACCCTGCTCTCGTCTAAGTCTTTGAGAAGCTTATCTTTTGTATTTGATTCCTGACAGAGAATCTCCTCTTGGTCTCGTTTCAGGGTTTTATTTTGACATAATGGAGATCACCCCTGAAATTATTGGGCGCCATAGGTTTAATGCAGAAAACCGCAAGGTACGTGTGCTATTGGTATTGGAGAGAAAGTGGCTCCATTTCTGAGTACTACGTTTAATGATCGCCTGTCAGATTCTGCCGCTTTAGGGACTCCTGCATTTACTCATCTATTGCTAGAGCAAAGGTGGGCTTATTTAATTATTTAATTTACTTTGAGACAGAGCGCCAGCGAGCGGGGAGGGGCACAGAGAGGGGGAGAGAGGGAATCCCAAGCAGGTTTCGCTCTGTCGGCGTGGAGCCCGACATGGGGCTCGAACCCAGGAACTGCGACGTCGTGACCCGAGCGAGTCAGACGCTTAGCCGACTGAGCCACCCAGGCGCCCCTCGAGCACATGTTTGATGTGCCAGAGCGCACTGTAGTGCCGGGAAATCGGCAGGGTTGAGGCAGACGCGCCTACAGAGCGGAGGGCAGGCCGCCTGGGCGTTTTCCCCGGAGCCAGCCCTGTGCACGCTGGCTGCCACCGGGAGTCGTGGACTCTTGTTGCCCGGGCAGACCTCGCCCTGCACCCCGAGGACTCCCGTCTCCACATCAGGAATCCCTTCCCGATCGGAAGCCTCCGGGTCGGGAGGCACTACCGTTTACCGAGTGCTGTTTAGCTCCAAGCCCCGTGCGGTGCTTTCCTGTGTCCCTCACTCACTGCTCAAGCACCTTGAGGTCCAGAGCGGCTGCCTCGTGGGCCCGAGTCACCGGGGCCCGGGCGGTGGAGGGGGGCCTCCAGCCCCAGCCCCCTCGGCCCTGCAGCTGCTGCTTTGCTTCCCCTGCAGCCCGCGGCCTTTCCTAGGCGGGGTCCGTAAGCACTCTGTGTAGCGACAGTTGCAGAGTTGGCGTTGGGCCTGTGGCTGACGAAGTCGTTCTGTATCGGGCCGTCGGGAAAGCTTTCTAGACCCACAGAGGGAGGGAGCTCATCTCAGGTTTCTGATGAAGGGTTGGAGAAGGGTCGGAGAAGATAGGCCTGTTCCCTTTTCCATAAACCAGGGCCGCCGGGGAGAAGGTAGGGCCTGTACTGGTCACAGGGGCCGCGGCACGGGCGGGGCTTGGGTGGCCCCAGCAGCAGCGGCCCGAAGGACGCTCGCAGCCGCGGGCGCTCACTTAGCGAGTGTCCAGCGCCTAGACCAGGCTCTGTCGTCTGGGCTGATCGTACAACCACCCTGACGCACGGGGGCCCCTGTTACCTCAGTTTTGTTTAGAAGACGAAACCCGGAAGGGTCTACGTGACTCACGTGAGGTCGCAGAGCTGGACCCTTGGCGGCCTGACGCTAGCTCTCTGGTGCTCTGTCTGCACAGCGAGCATGCGTGAGGCTGGGAGCGTGGGTGTGAGCAGTGCGTGTGAGCGTGTGTGAGAGGCGAGCCTCGCTGTGTGTCAGCCGCACTGGAGGTCTGTGTGTCTGTCTCTCTCGCTCACACACACACACACACGGGGAAACGAGGGGTCTTCACTCGGTGCCTGCTTCCCCTTGGGCAGGTGCCAGCGTTCCCCAGGGAGGTGGAGGTCCGAGCACTGATCGAAGGGCAGTTCATGGCCAAGAGGATTCACGCCGAGGGCCTGGGCTACCGAGTCAGTAAGTGAGCTGCTGCCGGGCTGTGTTCCGGGCCGGGGACCCCACACCCTGAGGTGCCTCAGACCCTTCCCGGCCTCCGGGCCAGGCCTCACAGGCTGGTTGCGGCTTCCTGGCCGGGGCAGGAGGGAGACGGAGCCTGGCCCCCGTGGCTGGGGAGCGGGTGAGTCAGCGAGCACCTCAGGCCTGCGGGGCCAGGAGGCAGGCTAATCCGCTTCTCTGCTCCGTCCCCACGAGCCTGACCTCCTGCCGGGGAGCAGAGAGGTCCTGGGCACCCGAGGGGTGATGGGATAATGCCATCACCCCAGCCTTTAAAGCATTAAAAAAAAAATTTTTTTTTAATGTTTGTTTATTTTTGAGAGAGAGAGAGAGGGCAAGCAGGGGAGGGGCAGAGAGAGAGAGGGAGACGCAGAATCCAAAGCAGCTCCAGGCTCTGAGCCGTCAGCACAGCCCGATGCGGGGCTCAGATGCACGAACTGCAAGACGCTGACCCGAGCTGAAGTCAGACGCTTAACCGACTGAGCCCCCCGGCGCCCCTGCCTTTGAAGCCTCTTGCGCAAAACCACCCGAGCTACTGACCCTCTTAGCAAGCCCGGCGGCGGCTCGCACACTGTCGCCCCCTCTGCTGGCTTCCTCCCAAACAGGGTCACGTAAAGGAGCTCGCTTGCCCCAGAAAGGGCTGCCCGGACGGGGACAGCACCCTCCTCCGGCTGCGGTGCGGACTGACTCGCGTTTTAGTGACCTGCAGGGCCACGTTCGTGAAGTCGCCGTGTGACCGGGCGTGGCCGTCAGTTCGCGCCCCCGCACTGAGTGCTCCGTGGCGCTCGCTGCGGCCGACTCTCCTGCTCGGGGGCTCTTTCCGGGTCAGCATATGAGCCGCGCTGCTGTCCCTCTTGTAAACGTCCCCGGCCGATTCTTCTTGGTTTCGTCTCTCCCGTGTAGCAGGTGTTGGTAGTAAACTGACAGCCTGAGAACTCGTTGTGTGGGGTTAGCACAGTGTTTCGTGACTTAATCAAACACCTCTGCCCGAGCAGGTGCTGGTGCTGGGTACCCCAGCCTCGTGTGCTCAGTCACTCCCGTCTCTGGGCCCCGCGGGCGTTTCCGTTGCTGGCGCCTCGGAGCCTTAAAGGCTCCACTTCTTCTTCTAGTGACGAACGTGTGCGGTTCCAGCAGAGGGGGCGCCTGGGGGGCCGTCGGCTAAGCCCAGACCGCGGTCACACGGCCCCAGGCTCGCCGCTCTCAGCGCGGAGCCCGCTTCAGACCCTCCCTCTCCCTCTCTCTCTGCCCCTTCCTCGCCCACGTGCGCTTGCACACTCTTTCTCTCTCAAAAATTAACAAACACTAACAAATTTTTCAAAATAGATACTAACGTGTATTGCTTTTCGTCTGTGTTTAGGATTTATATTCTATTCAGTAATTATATTTTCCACTGAAAGACATTATGTTCCCTTTCTTCTCTCCTCTCCTCTCCCCACTTTCCAGGTCCAGAACATTACTGTTCAGTGTGCGTTATGCATCGATAATTGCTTAAATTATACACTTGGCTGCTTTCTTTGATTACCACCATTCATTAGATCACACATCTAAGTGGTTTTGTATTTGTACTTCGTCTTTGCTTCAGGACGTCCTTGACTGTTCTTTCACGTAGAACTGTGGGGGATGGTCTCAGACTGTATGAAAATATTTTAATTTTGTCTTCACACTTAAATGTTATTTTTATAATATGTAAAATCCTAAGTTTCAAAACTCATATTGTCTCAGAGCTTTGAAAATAATGTTCTGGGGCGCCTGGGTGGCTCAGTCAGTTAAGCGTCTGACTTTGGCTCAGGTCATCATCTCATAGCTCGTGAGTTCGAGCCTCACATCCGACTCTGCACTGACAGTGTGGAGCCTGCTTGGGATTCTCTCTCTTCCTTCCTCGCCACCCCTCCCCCACTCATGCTGTCTATCTCGAAATATTTATGTAAAAATTTCTTTTAAATATTTATTTTTGAGAGCGAGAAAGACAGAGCGCAAGTGGGGAGGGGCAGAGAGACACACACTGAATCTGAAGCAGCTCCAGGCGTGAGCAGTCATCACAGAGCCCGACGCGGGGCTCGAACCCACGGACCACGAGATCATGACCTGAGCCAGAGTCAAACACTGAACCGACTGAGCCACCCAGGTGCCCCTCTCTGTCTCAAAATAAATACTTTAAAAAAACAAAACAAAATAATGTTCTGTTGACCTCTGACTTTTAGTGTTGCCAGTGAGAGGCCCATCTGAATAGTATTTTTTTCTCTACAGGATCTTCTAGAATCTTTTCTTTCTTAGGGTTTTGAAATCTCTTCGTTAAAGTCTAGGTCTCGGCCGTCTTCCTACATTGTGCTGAGCACTCACTGGCCCATTTCGTTTAAATATATCTGACGTTTTCTAGCGTGCGAAAATTTATTACATTATTTCTCTGATGATTTCTTTCCCTTCATTTTCTCTTCTTTTTACTGGAATTTGTATCGACTGGCGGTTTTCAGCAGAGGCAGTTCTGCCCCCCAGAGGGTGTTTGACAGTAACTGGGGACCCTTTCGGTGTCGCAGATGGGGACTGCTGCCCTCGGGGGCACACGGCCGCCCGCCGCAGAGAACCACCCCGTCCCAACGTCACCGGTGCCGAGGCCCCTGTGTGAGACCAGCTGTCGGCCCGCCGGCCCTAATTTCGCCGCGCTTTGTTTCATCGCGGAACTTGGCACTGTCCTGCTCTATCCTCTGCTTACCTGTCTGCCTCTGTTCTGTCCTGCGTCACCTAGAAGGTGAGCTCCTTGAGGGGAGTCTCGGCTTGTTAAGCCCCTATTCCTACTCCTTAAACCACTCAGGTGGTCGCTGGGCTCCTCCTAAATGTTTGTAGAATTAATAACGAAAAAGATACACGATTTCTGTGTGTCTTCTAACTTTATTCTGTCTCTTTATCACTTTAAAGGTAAGGAATTTCCTGGACTGAATCTTTCAGGTTAATGACATTAGATTTTGCCATGTTTATTCTACTATTTAGCCTTTCCATTTAAATTTTTAATCATACATTGTTTTTTAGTTTTTAAAACCCTTTCTTGTGTCCCAATTCTTTTTCATAATGGCCTTTTTCTTGCTTTATGGATTCTACACCCCCTTCAAAGATAGCTGGGGGTAAATATTAGAATTTTTTTGCGAGTTCTTTTCATTTAAAGGTAGCCTGTTAACCTTGATCCTTGTCATTCATGCTGTTTGTTTTTCTCAACTGTTTGAGCTGTGGGTTCACAGTGCTGACTAACTGGGTCACAGCAAGCCTGGATTTCTGTTCAAGTGCAAGGTCCCTTCTTTTTTGTTTTTTTTCAATGTTTATTTATTTTTGAGAGAGACAGAGCGTGAGCAGGGAGGGGCAGAGAGAGACACACAGGGTCCGAAGCAGCTCCAGGCTTTGAACGATCAGCCAGAGAGCTCAGTGTGGGGCCCAAACCCACGGACCGTGAGATCATGACCTGAGCCAAAGTCGGACGCTTAACCGACTGAGCCCCCAGGCGCCCCTCCCATCTTATTCTTGATGCTCTGCAGGAGTTTATCGTAAACTTCAAATAACTAGACCCTCATCTGCTTTCTGCGTTGCAAACATCTTCTGTCATTTATCTGTTAACCTTATTTATAGTGTCAGCAACTCAACAGAATTTTGGTTAAATGAATCCCACCAATTTTTCATCCTAAATTTTATGCTTTTGAGATATTGTTGTTTAAGAGGTTTTGCCATTACCACAGAAATGTTTTTCTGCATTTTGTACTGTTAGTGTAACCTCCACATTTAGGACTCTGATCCATTCTGGAGTTCACCTTTATGAATGGTGTAAATTGGGTTCTGACTTAATTTTTTTCATATGGTGACTCAGTTCTCTTTTCCTTCATTATTGGTAGTGCTCTCTTTATCATTTATCAGGTTTTTACATATATATGAATCTCTCAGGGCACCCGCGTGGCTCAGTTAAGCGTCTGACTCTTGATATCGGCTCAGGTCATGATCTCAGAGTCGTGGGATTGAGCCCCACATCAAGCTCTGCACTGAGCGTGGAGCCTGCTTAAGATTCTCTCTCCCTCTCTCTCAAAATAAATAAACATTAAAAAAAAAGAGAAACTTTTATACTTGGGTCTCTCTCCACACCCTTTTCCACTCCATTGGCTGATTGTTCTGTTCTTGGGACAAGCTATTTGACGGTTTGTGGTTGTGTTAGGTGGCCGGGGCTGCGTAACACAGGCTGGATCATTTAAACAAAATACTTATGTTCTCAGAATCCTGGAGGCTAAAAATCTGAGATCAAGGTATCAGCGGGGTTGGTTTCTTCTGAGGTCTCCTTCCTTGCCGTAGAGATGCCTGTGTCTTCACATGGTTTTCCCTCTGTGTGTCCTTCTCATAGGGACAGTAGCCATGTTGGATTAGAGCCCCACCTAGGGGCTCATTTTATTTTTTAAAATTTCATTCATTCATTCGGTCATTCATTCATTTTAAAATTTACATCCAAGTTAGTTAGCATGTTGTGCAATAATGATTTCGGAAGTAGATTCCAGTGATTCATCCCCTCTGTATAACACTCAGTGCTCATGCCAACAAGTGCCCTCCTTAATGCCCCTTACCCACTTAGCCCATCCCCCACCCACAACCCCTCCAGCAACTCTCAGTTTGTTCTCTGTATTTAAGAGTCTCTTGTGTTTTATCTCCCTCCTTGTTTTTATATTATTTTTGCTTCTCTCCCCTTATGTTCATCTGTTTTGTATCTTAAATTCCTCATCTGAGTGAAGTCATGATACTTGTCTTTCTCTGACTAATTTCGCTTAGCATAATACCCTCTAGTTCCTTCTGCATAGTTGCAAATGGTAAGATTTCATTCTTTTTGATTGCCATGTAATACTCCATGGTATGTATGTATATATATATATCCCATCTTTTTTATACATTCATCCATCAATGGACACTTGGGCTCTTTCCATACTTTGGCTATTGTTAATAGCACTGCTATAAACATTGGGGTATCTTGTTGAGGATTTTTGCACCCATGTTCATTAGGGAATTTGGTCTGTAGTTCTCCTTTTTAGTGGAGTCTTTGTCTGGTTTTGGAATCCAGGTCATGCTGTTTTCATCGAATCAGTTTGGGAGTTTTCCTTCCATTTCTATTTTTTGGAACAGCTTCAAAAGGATAGGTGTTAACTCTTCTTTAAATGTTTGGTAGAATTTCCCTGGAAAGCCATCTGGCCCTGGACTCTTGTTTTTTGGGAGATTTTTAATTACTAATTCAGTTTCTTTACTGGTTTTGGGTCTGTTCAGTTTTTTCTATTTCTTCTTGTTTCAGTTTTTGTAGTTAGGAATTTGTCCATTTCTTCCAGATCGCCCAATTTATTGGCTTATAATTGCTCATAATATTCTCTTATCATTGTATCTCTGCAGTGTTGGTTTTGATCTCTTTCATTTGTGATTTTCCTTATTTGGGTCCTTTTTCTTTTTGATCAAACTGGGTAGGGATTTATCAATTTTGTTAATTCAGAGAACCAGCTCCTGGTTTCATTGTTCTGTTCTACTGTTTTTGTTTTTATTTTTTGTTTTTGTTTTGATAGCATTGATTTCTGTTCTAATCTTTATTATTTCCATCTTCTGCTGGTTTTGGGTTTTATTTGCTGCATCCCAGAGGTTTGGAGCTTGGTGTTATCATTTTCATTGGCTTCCATGTACTTTTTATTTCTGCTTTAACTTCTTGGTGCGCCCACTCATTCTTCAGTAGGATGTTCTTTAGTCTCCAAGTACCTGTTGTCTTAACAAATTTGTTCTTGTGCTTGATTATGAGTTTATAGCATTATGGTCTGAAAATATGCACAGTATAATCTTGATTTTTTTGTGCTTGTTGAGGGTTGATTTGTGTCCCTGTATGTGATCTGTTCTGGAGAATGTTCCATGTGCACTTGAGAAGAATGTGTATTCTGCTTTAGGATGAAATGTTTGAATATACCTGTTAAATCCATCCGGTCCAGTGTGTCATTCAAAGCCATTGTTTCCGTGTTGGTTTTCTGTTGAGATGATCTGTCTATTGCTTTGGGGGGGGAGAGGGTGTTGAAGTCCCTTACTATGATGGCATTATTATCAATGTGTTCTGTATGTTTGATGTATATATTTGGGTTTCCTCCACGTTTGGAACATCTGTGTTTACAATTATTAGATTTTCTTTATGGATAGACCCCTTAGTTATGATATAATGCCCATCTTCATCTCTTGTTACAGTCTTTGTTTTAAAATCTAGATTATCTGATAGAAGTATGGCTACTCCAGCTTTTTTTTATTGACCATTAACATGATAGATGGTTCTCCGTCCTCTTACTTTCAATCTGAAGGTATCTTTAGATCTAAAATGGGTCTCTTGTAAACAGTATATAGGTGGATCTTGTTTTCTTATCTATGTCTTTTGTTGGAGCGCTTAGTCCATTGACATTTAGAGAGAATAGTGAAAGATATGAATTTATTGCCATTATGTTGCCTGTACAGTTGAAGTTTCTGGTGATGTCTCTGGTCCTTTCTAGTCATTGTTGCTTTTGATTTTTTTTTTTGGTCTTTTCTCCCCTCAGAGTCCCCCTTAAAATTTCTTGCATGACTGGTTTAATGGCCACAAACTCCTTTAGTTTTTGTTTGTCTGGGAAATTTTTTATCTCCTTTTATTTTGAATGACAGCCTTGCTGGATAAAGAATTCTCAATTGCATATTTCCTGATTCAGCACGTTGGATATATCCTGCCACTCCGCTCTGGCCTGCCAGGTTTCTGTGGATGGGTCGCTGTGAACCTGATCTGATTTCCCTCATAGATTAAGGACTTTTTCCCCCTTGCTGCTTTCATGATTCTTCCTTTGCCTGAGTATTTTTTGAATTTGACTATGATATGCCTTGTTGTTTGTTGGGTTTTGTTGAGTCTAATGGGAGTTCTCTGTGCTTCCTGGATTTTGATGTCTGTGTCTTTCCCCAGATTGGAAAGTTTTCAATTATGATTTGCTCACATAAACCTTCTACCCCTTTTTGTCTCTCTTCATCTTCTGGGACCCCTGTGGTCCAGATGTTATTCCATTCTAATGAGTCACTGAGTTCTCTAGTTCTCTAATTCTTATATCGTGCTCGTTTGCCTTAGTTTCCCTCTTTTTTTCTGCTTCATTATTCTCCATAAATTTGTTTTCTATATCACTGATTCGCTGCTCTGCTTCATCCATCTTTGCCGCTATGGCGTTCATTTGAGATTGCATCTCAGTTATAGCATTTTTAATTCCATCCTGATTAGATTGTACTTCTTTTATCTCTGCAGAAAGGCATTCTATGCTTTTTTAAACCTCAGCTAGTAGTCTTATTATCATGATTCTAAATTCTGGTATAGACCTCTTAATGTGTGTTGATTAAGTCCCTGGCTGTCATTTTTTCCTCTTCTTTTTTTGAGGTGAATTTCTTTATTTAGTCACTTCGAAGAAAGAAAAAGAATCAACAAAACAAAAAATAAATTAATTGAAATTTAGAAATTAAAAACAAAAAAAAATCAAGTAAAGGATGCTAGATCCTAGGCATGTTTTGGTCTGATTGTTGAGAGAAACTGGATAGAACAGAGAAAAAAGGGAAAGAAAAGAAAAGAAAATGTTTGAAATTTTTGAAAATGAATATAATAGAATAAAATGAAATGATGAATTAAAAATAGAACTTAAAAAATTTACAAAGAAGTAAAAAATAAAGAAAAATTAAAAATATTTTTTATAGGGGCGCCTGGGTGGCTTAGTCGGTTAAGCGTCCGACTTTCGCTTAGGTCATGATCTCGCGGTTCGTGGGTTTGAGCCCCGCATCGGGCTCAGTGCTGACTGTCAGCTCGGAGCCTGGAGCCTGTTTCAGTCTGTGACTCCCTCTCTCTCTGACCCTCCCCTGCTCACGCTGTCTCTCTCTCTCTCTCTCTCCTAGAAATAAATAAAAAAACAAAAAAAAATTTTAAAAAAATTTTTTATAAAAAGAGAAAATTAGGGGCACCTGGGTGGTTCAGTTGATTAAGTGACTGACTCATGAGTTTGAGTCCCACGTCGGGCTCTGTGCTGACAGTTCAGATTCGGATTCTGTCTCTCCCTCTCTCTCTGCCCCTCCCCCTCTCACACTCTATTTCTCTTTCCTTCAAAAATAAATAAACATTAAAAAATTAAAAAAAAATAAAAATACATTTTTTCTCTTTCTGTATTCAAAAATAAGAAATGAAAAAAATTGAATAGATGGATCAGCAAACAGAATGAAATACGACTAAAACTACGTCCAGTATCCCCTAGAAGTAAAACCATGAACCACTTTATGCTCTAAACTAAGCAGGCGGAGAGACTCATGGTGGTCCTCCAGAGCACGGTTGGCCCAGTTGGGTGGGGCTTGGTGTAACAGCTCCTTTCTCCACTAGATGGCCCTGCTTTGTTTACTGTGGTGGCTCATCGAGGTGTCTGTAGGCGTGTATGCCTACGCATGAGCGAGGTGAAAGTGGCGTCCCCCAGCTACCCAGTCTCTAGTGTCAGAACTCTGTGCTCTTGCTGACTGATAGTCTGGCACCCATCCTTTGTCTCTTGCTTCTGCACTCTTGCTTCTCCAGTGTCTGTGACCGAGCCATCAGGCCGCCAGGTGGCGCCTCCCTCTGGGTTTTATCTCAAATGGAGCTGTTTCCCAGCCCCTCACTTCTGAGGGACTGTGGCTTTGACCCACTCCCACCCTACGGAGAAGAGTCTCACTGAGCACTGGCCGAGTGCCGGCCCACCCCCAGGGACGTCCACGCCACCGAGCTGCAGCAGATGCCCAGACTGCAGCTGGGCGTCAGCCCACCTCAGAAAACGTTTGTGCGATTATATAGCGGGAGCGTTTCAGGGATTACGGTAAAACAGGAGGCGCATCTGGCGCCAGGCTGCACCCTTAGTGTCCTTGTTCTAGCACCGGTGACTGGCTGTTCTCCAGGGTCCGCTGAGGCCGCACAGCCTCTACGAGGCCTCCCAGCGGGGAGCCGCCTCCGGCCATGTGGCCCTCGGACCCCTCGGACCCCGCCGCCTGCTCCTGGGGGTTCACCCCTCCCGCCATCAAGCTGCGGAGTTGCAGACTCTGTGCTGCCCTGGAGTCACGGGTGGTGTTTAAGTCCCCTCCCTTCCCCCTCTCTTGTCTGTACCCTTGCGGGTGTTTCCACTCTGTCTCTTTCTCTCCAGCTGCTTTTGGGGGAAGTGCCCTCCTGCACTCTCCCCGCGCGTCCACCCTCTCTCTGCAGCAAGAACCGCCCCTGCCCTCCGTGGCGCCTCTCCCAGTCCACCTCTCCGTGCCACGTGCCTGCCGAGTTCGGTGTTCAGCTCGTGCAGACTGTTGTGTTGATCCTCAGGTCAGTGTCCTAGGTGTGCAGAGCAGGTTGGTGTCGGCCCAGCTGCATTTCAGGGACAAGGGAGGCCCTTCCGTGCTGTTTTGCCATCTTGGGCCCCCTCCCCTGCCTCGTTTTAATTACCTGTTAAAAAAATTTTTTAATGTTTATTGACTTTTAAGAGAGAGAGACACACACAGAGTGTGAGTGGGGGAGGGTCAGAGAGAGAGGGAGACACAGAATCCGAATCAGCTCCAGGCTCTGAGCTGTCAGCACAGAGCCCGACGCGGGGCTCGAACCCACAAACCGTGAGATCATGACCTGAGCCAAAGTCGGACGCTCACCTGACTGAGCCACTCAGGCACCCCTAAAACAGTCACATTGGAAGGTACCAAATGTTAGGACTTCACCATATTAATTTTGAGGCAACACAGCTCAGCCCAAAAAATGTCTTAATATTTGATACAGTGATTTGCCCCCTCACTTGTCTTTTGTCGGTGTTGTCTCAGCCATATTTAAGTCTTTATTTTTCCCATAATATTTTATACTAAATTGACTCAGCCCTTTAAAAAAATCCAGGTGGGGGCGCCTGGGTGGTTCAGTCGGTTAAGCGTCCGATTTCAGAACAGGTCATGATCTCAACAGTTCGAGGGTTTGGGCCCGACATCAGGCTCTGTGCTGACAGCTCGGAGCCTAGAGCTGCTTCAATTCTGTGTCTCCCTTTCTTTCTGCCCCTCCCCTGCTCTTGCTTTGTCTGTCTCTCTCAAAAATAAATAATAAACATTTTTTTTTAATTTCAGTTGAAATTTTTATTTATGTTGCAATGAATTTATAGATGAATTTGCAAAAATAACATGTTTATAATGTTAATTCAATCCCATCCAAGACTGTGGAATGTTTTTTTTAATATACTTGAATATTCCTTTTTGTATTTTTTTAATGTTTATTTATTTTTGAGAGACTGAGAGCATGAGCGGGGGAGGGGCAGAGAGAGGGAGAGACAGAATCTGAAGGAGGCTTCAGGCTCTGATCTGTCAGCACAGAGCCAGACATGGGGCTCAATGTCACAAACCTTGAGATCATGACCTGAGGTGAAGTTGGACGCTTCTGACTGAGCCACTCAAGCACCCCTCTTTTTTCCAATTCTGAAACATTTATTTGTTTTTTTATTTTTTTATTTTTGTCCTGTAGGAATGGCTAATGTAATTAGTACTGTATACCAGTGTGCTGGGTAGTATGAGTCTTTGTTTTGTTCCTACTGCTAGTTATCTACTGCTGTGTAACAAATCACCCCAAGACTTAGCAACTTAAGGGTGCCTGTGTGGTTCAGTCAGTTGAGCATCTGACTCTTGATTTCAGCTTATGTCATGATCCCAGGGTTGTGGGATTGAGCCCCAAGTTAGGCTCCGTGCTGAGCATGGAGCCTACTTAAGATTCTCTCTCTCTCTCTCTCTCTCTCTCTCTCTCTCTCTGTCTCTCTCTTCCCCTCTCTCTCTCTCTCTATCTATCTCTCAAAATTAAGAAGAAAAAAAAAATGTTTACTTGTGACAAGCCTGCATGCACAGAGCCAGTTTGGATCTCTCCTTGAGTCTTATGTGATAAACAAGAGGCATTGGCCCCACTCAGCCCTTCTTGGCTAACAAACTCTGGAAAACAATCTTTTTGCCTGGGGGAGATTGTTACAGCCATTCAGTTTTTTCTTTCTCCTTGCAGTGCCCAAGACGAAGATTTTGGCCACTGGAGGGGCATCTCACAACAGAGAAATCTTACAGGTATGTGCTGGTGGCAAGCTGAACAGATGGGCATCTTCCATGTCAGTTATTTCTTTTTTTATTTTAATTTGTTTAACATTCATTCATTTTTGAGAGAAATAGAGTGCAAGCGGGGGAGGGGCAGAGAGAGATGGAGACACAGAATATGAAGCAGCTCCAGGCTCTGAGCTGTCAGCACAGAGTCCAACGCGGGGCTCGAACCCATGAACCGTGAGATCATGACCTGAGCCGAAGTCGGCTGCCCAGGCTACTGAGCCCCCAGACGCCCCTGTTTGGGCTTGTTGATACTAGTCTGATACCCGGCCATCTCCACCTTGACCATTGGCTAAGCATACTTCCTAAATCTTCCTTCTTATCTTTGATAAAATGGTTAAATCGTGCAAGGACAATCTGGAGAGCTGTGGCCCTCCACTAGATATGTCCCCCCAGGTCATCCTGACCCGGTTATTGCCAGGTGGTGTGGCCGCTATACTTCCTTTAAGGCAGTAGAGGTGGACTGGAAGGCATCAGAACACACGTGAGGAAGGAGAGCCTAGAAAATGCATGTCAGTGGGGCACCTGGGTGGCTTTGGGTTTTGGGTCTCCCTCTCTCTGCCACTCCCTCACTTGTGCTCTCTCTCTTTTTCATATAAATAAACGTAAAAGCGGGGGTTGGGGGGTGGGGGATGCCTGGGTGAGTCAGTTGGTTAAGCATCTGACTTCAGCGCAGGTCATCATCTTGTGGTTTGTGAGTTTGAGCCCCGCCTCAGGCCATGCACTGACAGCTCGGAGCCTGGAGCTTGCTTGGGATTCTGTGTCTTCCTCTCTCTCGTCCCCTCCGCTGCTCATTCTCTGTCTCCCCTCCCTCCTTCCCTCCCCCTGTCTTTGTGTCTCAAAAATTAAAAAGAAAGAAAGAAAATGCATGCCAAAATGTCCGTCTTCCCTCCGAGGAAGAACTTAGCGATGACAAGAACCTCTGTCATTTCCAGGTGCTTGCGGACGTGTTTGGCGCCCCGGTGTATGTCATCGACACTGCCAACTCGGCCTGCCTGGGCTCTGCCTACCGAGCTTTCCACGGTAGGGCGATGGACGGGGAACAGGGCTTCTGGAAGAGCTGGGGCACCGGCCGGGCCGGTCCTTCGGGCGTCAGGGCTTTAGTTTCACTCTTCTCCCTCCTGGCAGGTGGGAACCAGCCTCCCAGCCTTTTCTTCCTTTATTCTGTACTTAAAGTGGGGAAAGAAAAGTAGGTTCCTAACTGAATGAGCTTGGTCACAGTCAGGTTCAGCACAGGGACATTGGGAAAGGACGTGGGACGTGCTTGAGGGCACAGGGGCACGGGTCTAGACAGCCGGTGGCCAGGAGAGTGGATGAAGTCCAGAGCCGTATTCTCAGCAAACACAGGAAGTGGAGACAAAGAGGAGGTGTCAGGGCCGAGCCGGGCAGCACCCTGGACAGCTCCACGGGCCCTCTCGCCCTGCCCGCGGCCTCGGGGCGAAGAAGGGGCTCCCTCCTCTGGGCGGGTGCTTGTGGGAGCCGCGCTCGCCCACAGGGGCCCGGGTAGATTCGCCCCGTCCTCTGCCTGCTGGGACTGCTGCCTCAGGGGCTCTCTTCGCTCCCGCCGCGCCGCTCTTCCTGCATTTACTCTTAACTTTCTAACACACCTTTTTAAACTGACATTTTTCTATCAACCTCGAGAATTAGCCAGGGACCGGATCCTTCTCTTAATAGTAAACCTCTTACTCTTCCTGCCCTCTCCACGCTGTCCACCCCCCCCATACCACCCCCGTGTCAGCATCACTGGGCAGTTTATTTCCACGCCAGGGTTTTAATTAAACTTTTCACGTTGGCTTTTATTTGCACTTCTCTTTGGATTTCTCTCTCTCTCTCTTTTAATTCCCTGCAATTTCTTTCTTCTTTTTCTCTTCCTTGATAGTTCTGTTGGAATGTGCAACCTAGGTAAGTTTAAGAAGGAATTCAGTAGGCGATCGTTTCGGAGGCCTAACGTGTCCAGCACGGACTTTCCGCTCTCCGAAAGGAGCTACCTCGGCGGGCAGAGGCCCCAGTTTCAAAATGCTCCTCAGCACCTTGAAAATCCTGTTCCGTAGTCTTTCGGCCTTCAGTGTCGCCCACGAGAAGCCTGGGGCCTGCTTCCCGCTCGTCCCGCTGCTGAAGGGGGAGAGGAGCTGCCCTTCGGGGACCCCACCGCTACGCGGCACCCTGTTTCTTTCTCATTTTTCCTTTCCGGTGCCCGTTTTGTGGCGAGACGTTGCCGGGCTGCTGCCCCACTCGCGCCCCCGAAGCCCGAGCTGAGTCCCAGCACGGCAGCCCTCACCCCGAGGCGCGTCAGCCACTTCGGGCCCGTTTCCGCAGCCGCACCCGGGGTGAACCTCGCCCGTAGCCGGTCTCTGGACGAGTGGGGAGGCGGCCAGTGTCTTCCGCTCGGTCCTCTGCTGGCCCCCGCCCCCCGCCGCTCTGAGCTGGGCTGCCCCGAGTCTGGCTGGGACCCGGGCCTCGTGCTCAGCGGGCCCTCCCTCACCCCTGGCCGCCCTGACTTCCCTGCCGGTCTGAAACCACTCCTTAAATTCCTTAGAAATTCCTCGCTTTTCTTGCCCACCTAGGGCAACCTTTTCCCTTTTCCAGCCCTGCACTCATTTACGTGGTGAGCATTTATTGAGTGCTTCGGGTATGCAGGGGTGTGCCAGGCAGCAGGGCTCCGGTGGAAACCCAGTCCCTGGCCTCGCAGAGCTCGGGCTCAGCAAGGGACCTGAGACGTGTAGGCGAAGCTCAGTGCACGGCAGCCGGGGCTGTGGGCTGGGGGGCTCGGGAGCCTCCAAACAAGTGACGGTTTTGGCTGCGGCTGCGGCTTATCTGAGGAGCAGCCGTGAAGAGAGGAGGCAGGAACACCTCACAGGAAGGTCAAGGAAAAGGCCCTGAGGCAGGAGGAACTGTATGCAGCCAGGGGTGGCTTCAGTGCGCGAGCCATGGGGGGCACACGTGGGGGGGGAAGGCAAGGCCACGGGAGGGGGGCAGGCAAGGTCTCCCCTGTGGCTGGGTGCTGGGTGTTAGCCTCCCTGCTGTGTGTCACAGTGAGCAGGACAGACTAGGGCCTGTCGGGGAGAGGTCTGCACGTGAAGTCTCTCCCTTCTCTCTCGCTCTTTTTAAAAAATGTTTATTAGGGGCGCCTGGGTGGCTCAGTCGGTTAAGCATCTGACTTCAGCTCAGGTCGTGATCTCACAGTTTGTGGGCTCAGAGCCTGTTTCAGATTCTGTGTTCCCCTCTCTCTCTGCCCCTTCCCCACTCATGCTCTGTCTCTCAAAACTGAATAAATGTTAAAAATAAAATAAAGAAATAAAAAATGTTTATTTTTGAGAGAGAGACCGAGTCAAGGTCAAGAGGGACAGAGAGAGGGAGACTCAGAATCCAAATCAGGCTCCAGGCTCTGAGCTGTCAGCACAGAGCCTGACACGGGGCTCGAACCCACGAACCGTGAGATCACGACCTGAGCCGAAGTCGGACGCTCAACCTACTGAGCCCCCAGGCTCATCTCTTCTGCCCCTTTTTAAACAGTTTTGTGAAGGCACAATTTATATGACATGAAAGTCACCCAATTTTGAGCGCACAGCTCAGCGATTTTTAGTCAGTTGACTGAATTGTGCTGCCATCCCCATAATCTAGTTTTAGAACATTCTGTCGCCCCAGAGAGGAGATGCTGTTTTCCGTTAACGTCTTCGTTTACAGCGTGCACTGAATTTCCCTTCCAGGCCTCGCGGCTGGAAGGGACGTGGCCTTTGCAGAGGCGGCGAAGGTAGCCCCGCCTCCCACGTTAGCTGCTGCCCCTGCCCCGGGAGCTTCGCAGGTGAGAGACCGTCGCAGCTCGGACGCAGCCCTTGCGGTGTGGAGCCCAGGACAGCCCGGGTGGGCGGCGCCAGGCCTCCTGCAGAGACGAAAATGCACATTCGCTCCTAACAGCCTCCCGTTGACCTGAGCGAGGCCTGAGTGGTAACACGTGGTCAGTTAGCACACGTTCAGTGTAGCCTGTGTGTTACATGCTGTATTACTACGGTCGGTCAGGCTAGAGAGATGTTGAGAAGATCATAAGCAGAATACATTTACAGTCTACCGTGTTGGTACAGTCTACCACTCACCCATGAGTGCACCTGCACCTCTCAAAGCCACAGTGTTCAAGGTCAGCTGTACGTTCTTTTTGCCAAAAGGTAAGTTTTGCTCTGTCACGTAACGTTGAAGTTGACGGGCTCACCCAAAGGGGAAATCCCACGTTTGTGTCTTTCATTGTTAAGGAAGCAGCAAGAGGTGCCGGGCTGTCAGCTGAGAGTCGCTCACTGTGCTGAGCGACTGTGCTGGGCATGTCTTCCCGGTCCCGCGTCCTCGGCCTCCGGATGGGCCCTTCCATCTCACCGCTTACGGACCCCACTGGAAGCCGCCCACTTAAGCACAGGACGTGCTGTGTTGCGGTGTGGCCTGAAGTCTGGATCCAGACAGGCGTGCAGTTACCCAGCCTGGGGGAGCCCCGTGAAGGCAGGCGCCGCTCCTCACGGGTCGGGTTCTCCGGAAAGCGGGCCCTGCGAGGCGCTGCTTAGGGTGCAGGAGATTTATTGGAGGCACTCGTGGGGCGGACACGTGTGGAGGGGAAGCCAGGCAGGGGGGCACAGAGGGCGGAGGGGAGCCACACGGCCCGTCCCGGAGGACGTTCTGAAGCAGAGGCGACTCTGGAGTTTAACCCAGTTGGGATGAGGGGGCCGGCCCCTCATGCCTCGTGGCCGTCCGTCTCTGCGTGCAGGCCACCCCGCATGGGCTAAGGCGGCTCTCTGTAGCCAAAGCAAACCCCAAAGGGGCTGTCGGCCGAGGGCGGAAGAACAAGCTCCTCAGTCCTGAAGGGCAGTCCGCGTGGCATGCCGGAGCACAGCGCTCCTGTTTGCGGAAGGTTCCGGAAGCCCAGGAGCAGGGCTGCGCAGGCGGAGGCCATTACCGCTCATCTAGCAGGCAGCTTGGGCTTCTTGCCTGCATCGCGTTTCCTCGCCCACGTGGAGCGTGGGCCCAGGAGGACGGGAGCCTGGCTCCCTGTCTGTGTCACAGCTGAGCCACCCCCGGCCTAGGAAATTCCTGAGTTATGGATGAGCTGAAAGCAGACCTGCCCAACCTTTGGCCCCAAGGGAGACCTTATCTGTACTCTCCTGGTCAGCAAGTAAATTCCCCTCTTCCCCTGAGGGCGACTCTATCTTCCGAGGCTGCTTGCTGTGTAAACACGGAAGAGATAGTCTGCAGCAAAACCCAGCCCCAGACACTTAGAAACTCCATGGAGAATCCTCTCCCAACATACCTGGGAGCGGGTGACCAGGTAACCCCCCCACAGGTGTGCCTGCGCCTCTGTGACTCGTGTGCCCTCGCCTGGAAGAGGCAGCCCAGGGCGACACCCTAACCGGATAGAAAGGGCCTTTGGGTTCTGGCTCCTGTCCTGACTCCCTCAGCGTGTAACCTGGAACCCCACTTCACGTCTCTGTCTCTGGTCTCTGAACCTGGTTCTTCGTCTGTGAAGGGGGACATCTGCGCTGCCTACTTCTTCTATTATTAGTAGAGAAAGAAGGAGAAACTTGAGCTGAGTGTGGAGCCTGATGCGAGGCTCGATCCCACAACCCTGGGAGCATGACCTGATCCGAAATCAGCAGTTGGACGCTCCACCAGCAGAGCCACCCAGGCACCCCTGGGCTGCCTACTTTTAACCTACTAATTGAGAGGCTTAAAAGGAGTCCTTGACTCTAATGGCTCGATTATGTGTGTAACAGAAAGTCTGAAGGTAATTGCTGGAGTCGATTTAGTGGTTTAGCAATGTCAGGGCTCCGGGTCGCGTTCCCTCAGGTTCTTCAGGTCAGCAGAGGACAGTGGGGCCGTGAGAACCTCACAGGCCATTTGCAGCCTCCTTCATTAAAAAGATACAATGAGGGGCGCCTGGGGGGCTCAGTCGGTTAAGGGCCCCACTTTGGCTCAGGTCATGATCTCACGGTTCGTGGGTTCGAGCCCTGCGTCGGGCTCTGTGCTGGCAGCCAGGAGCCTGGAGCCTGATTCGGATTCTGTGTCTCCCTCTCTCTCTGCCCCTCCCCTGCTGGCGCTTGCTCTCTCGCTCTCTCTCTCTCAAAAATAAACATTAAAAAAAAAGATTAAATAAAATGATTAATTTTAAAGATCTATTTTATCCAGTAGGTCCAAAACATTGTCATTTCGACAAGTAGTGAGGAAGTCGCCAGCGGGGTACCTGACGTCCCTCCTCTTTGTCTCAGGCTTTTGCGGCCTGGTGTGAGCCGTGTGCTCACAGCACTGCTCACGTTTCCGGCGCCCAGGCTTGCGGCCGCTGGCTGGGCAGGGGTGCGGCTCTAGGCGGGCCCCAGGCGGGCACAGGATCACGGTCACGGGATCGCGCATCCGCCGCCCCACCCAGCGCCGGATCCCCAGGCAGGAAGGGGAGCGTGGCCTCCGAAGGCCTCTTCCCACGCCCTTCTGGCTCCTCAGGGCGAGAACCCTGGTCTGTCCCCTCAGCACCCCCCACTGCCACTGGTCACGTGGTCCCCGCCGCTTGTAAGAGCCGGGGTAGGTTCAGGCTTTTTTATCCTCTAGAGGGAGGCTCCCAGGGAGAAGGTAGCTGGGACCCGAGGGCCCCAGACAGCTGCGCCCGCTCCCCAGAGGAGCCCACCACCAGGGTCGCCAGGACCTCCTGGACTCTTTACTTTTTTATTTTTTACATTTTCTGATGTTTGTTTATTAATATTGAGAGAGAGGGAGAGCATGCAAGCGGGGGAGGGGCAGAGAGAGAGGGAGACACAGAATCCGCAGCAGCTCCAGGCTCCGAGCTGTCAGCACAGAGCCCGACGCGGGGCTCGAACCCACGAACCGTGAGATCACGACCTGAACCGAAGGCGGACGCTCAACCGACGGTACAACGTGAGCGTTTGTAGGCGGCCCAGGAGCTCTTCGCTCTGTGACCTCGGAACCCTCAGAGCACCGGGTCCCAAGCGGCAACAGCCTTGATCGCCCGCGTAGCGTCCTCTGTGCACCTGCCCCGTTGTGCTCAAGTGGAGACGCCCCCCTGTAACCGTGTTTTCTCTGATTTAAAAAAAACACTACAGCACAACATGCGTCTTTGTATTCTTAAAGCTGAGCATACACGGGGCGCCTGGGGGGTTCCGTGGGTTAGGTGCCCGACTCCGGCTCAGGTCATGACCTCACTGCTCATGGGTTCGAGCCCCGCGTCAGGCTCTGTGCTGACAGCTTGAAGCCTGGGCCCTGCTTCAGATTCTGTCTCCCTCTCTCTCTGCCCCTCCCCCACTTGTGCTCGGTCTCTCTCTCAAAAAAAGATAAACTTTAGAAACAACTGAGCATACACATTATTTTTAACAACTGCATAATATTCTACCTGGCTATTGAACCAATAGTTTCTTTTAAGTTTATTTATTTTGAGAGCGAGAAAACACACACACACACACACACACACACACACACACACACACACACACACACAGAGGGGAGGGGCAGAGAGAGAGAGAGGGAGAGAGAGAATCCCAAGCAGGCTCCGTGTGGTCAGCGCAGAGCCCGGCAGGGGGCTCGAACTCACGAACTGTGAGAACCTGACCTGAGCTGAAATCCAGAGTCGGATGCTGAACCGACTGAGCCATGCAGGTGCCCCCCGGTACTTAACTTGAGTGTGTAATATGTCTTAGAACAGTTGCTTCTAGTTTTTTTTAATTACTATAATCGAAATTATGTGAGTAAAAGGTTAACAAAACCTATTCTACATGAAAGTTTGAATTTGGTTAACTTTCTGCCTCCGTTTCCTTTGAGACCATAAAAATGGAACGTCAGCACTGCCACCAGGCCACAGGTCGCTCGTGTTAAAAATGAGCCTAATCAGGGCGCCGCATCTGGAGTGCGAGACCCACGCTTACCGGACGGGAGGCGTCCCAGGGCTCCCTCAGTCCAGCGGCGTCTCGGGCGGGACCCCTGCCTGCGGACTTGTTAGAGACACCCCGCCGGGGCCCGGGCTTCCATCCCAGGCGGCCCTTGCACCTGTCTGTGTATGATGTGGGTGGGTTTCGTCTCGTTGAGCCTGAGCTATAACGTGGGGGGCGGGGTGCCCTTCCCTGGACGCTTGTGCAACCTGCTCTAGGGAGCACTGCACCAGCCGCTTCTCCGGTGTGTCCTTGTGAGGGCCAAGGTGTGGCCCCGGGGGCCTTAGGGGACGGGGCGTTCGGTGTCTGAGAGGCCCCTCAGTCGGCTTGTGCCCCCCCATGTAGGTGCCCTTAGGAGAACTTTGCGGAAGTAGGTGCCCGGGTCCAAGGCTGGGGGCGTTTTCAAGCCCTGTAAGGCCAGTGCACAGTCAGGTTGGTTTCCCGAAGTTCTGCACCAGCAGCTTCTCCAGCCGCGGGAAGAGACCGCGCACGACCAGGGCCCTAGAGCTTTTGAAGACGTTGGAGACTTAATAACCGAAATCGTTTGTCTGTCCTCATTTGCCTTTTCAAAAAGTCTTCAGCTGTAGGTCTGAGCGCCGCTAGCTTTTCCTCCTCTGCGAATCGATGCTTCCTCGCTCTTGCAACGCAAAAGTTGAGTCACAAGCGAGCGGGGTATTAAGTGGTAACGTTGCGGGCCGCGGGTGGGGGGCGTAGAGGCACCCCCCTCCCCCCTAACCGCTGTCTCTGCCCCTGCAGGTGTACGGGGCCCTCCTCGCGCGCTACGCCAGCCTGGAGCAGCGGGTCCTGTCCGAGCCCCGGGGGGCTCCTGCCAGCCCCGCCTGCGACCGGCCCCTGGGCAGCAGGGACCCCCGTCCGTGTTCTGAGTGACTCGCCTGCCCACCGGACGCCCCGCAGTGCCCCCGTCCTGCCCGGGACCCCCTAGCCCGGGCTGTCATGTACAGGGACTTAAACCAGCAGAGCAGGGGGGCAGCCATTCCCCAGCCCCCGACCCCCGCACCCCTTCTCCAGCGCTGACTCTGGCCACCCCTCTCCCGACGGTAACCCACAGCCACCCCCGCCCCGAACCGGGACCCCAGCATCCATTCTCCCCCAACCCTGACTCCCTCCTTTCAGTGTCCGAACGGCCCCCCAGGCCCTTCCTGCCCTGGCCCCGCCATGGTCACTGCCCCTGCCCCTGCGTCATCTCTTCCTCCTCCCCACGCCCACCTGCTCAGACTCACTACTTTCCGCCCAAAGAGTTGGACAGGCCCGGTGACCACGCTTCGTGTCCCTCCCACAGGCTCTCCCCATGGGCGGCCTGACTCCCGGCACCCACACCCCTCAGAGCCCCCCCCCAGCAGTACAGGGCAGCCCCTGCCTCCCTCCACCCTTCCTTCAGGAGAATTTCTCAAGTCCTGGATTTTGTTGATTCTAGTTCTGGGCTGTCGTTGAACATGTTCTGTGTCTTCTGTATTTCCTATAAATTGGTGGTTGGATCCAGCACAGAGCTCCTCAGCCTCAGTACTGTTGACATTCGGGTCAGGGTAAGTTTTTTTGGGGGGGGGGCCGTGGGGTCACTGGCGTCTCCCCCCCACATGCCAGTATCGCCCTCTCCCCAAGCGTGACAACCAAGTGTCTCCAGACATGCGCACCGACGCTCCTGCCGGGGGTGGGGAGCTCCGTGACCACTGAGTCACGGGCCCGATCGGACGCAATGTGATTCTTTTCCCTTAGTGTCCGCTGGCTCTCCTTTTGTGATGCTCCCGCTTCGCTCGTTAGTTCACCAGGGACACAACTTTGCTCTTCCTCTTCATTTATGGCCTGGCATTCGTCTATGTGGGACCTTCCGTGTGCAGTTACCCCGGGGTGGTGGTTGTGTGGGAGACGCCCAATAACCAGATTCCTTGCCTGCTCACCAGCCTTCAGAATAATAGGTTAATCCCCCGGCATCCTCTGACAGCACTAGATTTTTATTTTTAGTGTCAATATGGTACATTTAACATTTTTATGTATTTTAATCCATTGTAATTATTTTATCCTTGCCGCCTTTTCGATAGTCACTCTCTCCAACTCTTCTGTTTTCCGGATGTTTCATTCCTTCTTTCTTTACTGATACGTCTGCTCTGTTTGCTCCGTAATCACGGCCGGGCCTCGAATCTGCCCTCAGCCTCCTGCTCACCCACTCTGTTCTCTTGTAGGAAGGTTTCACCTGTTCTTGGGTCTCAGCCACTGTTCGTGCACCCGGACGACCCAGACCTGCCTCCATCCAGAACTCTTGTACTTCAGCCTCCACTTAGTTCCCTTGCCTTTCCCCAGACCTCCTCCTCGCATGTTGTCTCCGTGGCTTGGCACCTCCACCCACCCACGCGTCCACCCACCCACCCGTCCACGCGTCCACCCGTCCACGCGTCCACCCGTCCACGCGTTCACCCTTCCATGCGTCCACCCACCCACGCATCCACCCGTCCACGCGTCCACGCGTCCACCCATCCATGCATCCACCCACCCACGCATCCACCCGTCCACGCATCCACGCGTCCACCCATCCATGCATCCAGGAACCCAAGCCCCAAATGCAGATATCTTCCCTCTTTCCCACATCAGATTAGTCACCAAGTGAGCTTGGTCATTCCTTTGGTAGCTCCTGAAGCAGTTCCTTTCTCTCCATCCCCCCGTTTCACTTTGAACCCCTTTATCCCTTGCTCAAATTATGACAAAAGCCTACAGAGAAAAGCCTCTGCCGTCTGCTTCTGCAGAATCCTCCAGATTTCCCCTCTGCTGCAGGCCCTCGCCTGAATCGGGACTTCAGTTACACCAGGCTCCTTGTGGTCTCACCTGGAGGGGAAAATGCTGCAAAGCAGGTCTGAGACTCGGCGGGTTAGAGCGGTGGAGGGGGGAGGTCAAAAGGAAGAGGTTTAGAAAATGCGCGGGGCCAGCAGCATCACTTGTGAGAGAGATGAAGTCATCTTGAAAGGAAGTGGTGTCCCTAACAGGCTTGGTGGACGAGAGGCAAAGGGAAGCAGAAAGCTGAGGATGACAGCCTGTCAACAGCCAAAGATTCAGAGGAAAACGGGCAGCTTCCCACCCCTGCTACCTAGACATTACTCGTTACAGAAATTTCACAATAGTGACCAACAGAAAAAGGCTCTCTTAGACCAAGAAATAGAAACAGCCAGTCAGTCCGTTTCCCACTTTGCCTCTGCCCCCGTAGAGCCGCCGGTTACTGCAAGCTTGTCAACATGATAGAGAAAGGAACTTACCACACACACAAATACGGGAAGAAAACAAAGTGAGAATTTTTCAAGCTGATGAAATACTCCAGAATTAAGAGAAAGAAAGAGACTAAGGAACAAATAGGGTAAATTGTAACAACCCTCCAATATGAACTTTAAGTTTCAATACAAGTGCGGATACGAAAGAATATCACAGATCGGAGCATTTAAGTTCAGAATAAAAAATGAAGGCACGACGGGCATGTGTGAAGAGAACTTGATCAAGCTTGGGAAAGAATTTGAACAAAAATTTGGAAACATCATAGAAATGAAGACTAAATTACAACGCATTCAAATAAATACTAAGATGTCTCCAAGCACAGTGTAGCGTATAGAAGGTGAGAATGATAAAAGCTAAGACAACAAGCATTAGGAAGAGCTGAAAAAGTCCAGAACAAAATGGACAGGTAAAGACGAAAGGTAAAGTAACAGGTAAAATTGGAGCTCACGGAAGCTACCAAAAGAGAAGATGGTGGAATTGGTTAATTTTTTAAATTACTTTTAAAAGTGTAATTTATTGTCGAATTGGCTAACAAAGTGTGTAAGTGAGCTCTTGGTTTTGGGGGTAGATTCCCATGGTTCATTGCTTACATATAACACCCAGTGCTCATCCCAACAAATGCCCTCCTTGATGCCCACCACCCACTTTCCCCTCTCCTTCCCCCCCATCAACACTGTTTGTTGAGTTTCTCAAAATAGTGGAATTGGTTAATACTTAAAACTGCCCCAGAAGTTTCTGAAAAAGCAGAAGAGCTGAATCTTTCTCTTGAAAGGGCCCTTTTTTGTTACATAGAAAACTGACCCAGAACGATCAACTGAGACCTATTCTAGCAAGCGATTACACTTTGAAGCTGAGGAAAAAAACCCATCTAGGCCAAAAGAGCTAGTTTCTTACAAAGGAAAGGTGAGGTTGGCATCAGACTTCTCAAAAAAGCAAGTAGCAGCGGAGCAATGTTTTCAAGAAATTTGAAGAAAAAATCAGAACGAAGAATAAGTGTTTTGTGTCAGGCTAAGCTGTCCTTTAAGTATCAAGGATATACAGAAGTTTGAATCGGGGGGAGCTCAGAAAATAGTGTACTCCTAACCCTGAAGGATCTTACTAAAAGACAAGCTTCAACCAACTAGGAGATGGTTGGGGAACTTCAGCAAAATGACTGATGGTGAGCATTCAATATCTTTAGTTTCAGATTTAAGACCAAAATAAAAGTGGAGATAAAGGTGGAAGAATAGCATCAAGTGGTATATGTGCTGTGACAAGGTGGAAATAACAATGAAACGAATGTAAAGGGAGAAAGAGAACAAGACAAAAACATTTTGTTGCAAAGACAACGTGTACAAGGCAAAGGATATCATTTAAAGTTGACAAACCAAATAGTTGGGGCTTAAGTAAGGGAAAAAACGAAACATTATATAAAGGTAATAGTGTAGTATAAAGATAATCACTAGAATAAAAAAAGAAATCTCCCTCAATGCCCAAAGAAAAAAGAGTAAAGACAATAAATAAATCACATAGAAACATGCAGGGAATGTAGTATCCTACACACAGCAACATAATAACAAGCATGGAGTCAAATTAGTCAATTAAATGACTTAACTCATCTATTTAAAAAGTTCAAAATGACTGGGGCGCCTGGGTGGCTTAGTCGGTTAAGCGTCCGACTTTCACTTGGGTCATGATCTCGCGGATCGTGGGTTCGAGCCCCGCGTCGGGCTCTGTGCTGACTGCCAGCTCAGAGCCTGGAGCCTGTTTCAGTCTGTGACTCCCTCTCTCTCTGACCCTCCCCTCTCTCTGTCTGTCTCTCTCTCTCTCCTAGAAATAAATAAAAAATATTAAAAAAAAAAAAAAAGAAACCAAGATGAAATGGTAATGGCCTAGGAAAACCTAATGTAAAATGACTCCAGTAGAGGTAGAAAGTTTAAGCAGACTAATTTTCATCGAGGAAATGGAAAAGATTACTATGGAAACGACTCGAGGTCGGATGGTTTCACAGGATAATTCTACCAAACTTTCATAGTTAATCCCTTTGCTACATAACATATTCCAGGACACTGGAAAAGAAGAAACACTTCCAGATTATTTGTATGAAGCAATCCAACATTGATCCCTAGATTGCAAAATAAGCCCCAATCCTTCACTTACCCCTATATCCACAAACTTTGCAATGGGGTTGTGCTGTGTCCTCCCTCCCTGACTCTGGGCTCAGCTGTGCAAGTTTGGCCAGCTTTGGATTTTCACAAGCAAGATGCAAGCATGGGCTTGAAAAGTCCTTAGGCAACTGAGATTTCTTTCATTGCACTCTCTGCCTTTATTACAAAAATTTTGTGTCAAATCTAGCCTGACCAAAGCCCTCCTGGATCAGTCAAGGTAACTGACTGTCCTAGACATGTGAGTGGGTCCGGGTGAGACGGGAAATGCTGCCCAGGCAAGTCCAACCTAAATCACCAGCCTACAGATTTCATGAGCTAAATATGTATTATTTCAGGGCATTGATATTTAAAAGGAGTTATTCACAGTAATAGATAACTGATACAGAAATTGGTGCCCAATCAAGAAACTAATATATGTGACATTGGAGCTGGACTGGGGGTGGAGCTTGGAAAAATGATGAGAAAATTATTTTAGGAGGCTGAAAATTACACGGAAACCTAACGCCTGTGGTATCTTGGAAGGTGGAAAATGTACCTGCTGAACATTTGGGCTTGAGAAAAGACTTTCATAGGCAGAATGTTGAAAATGTCAACTATCACTCAGAAGAGAATCAGCCAGGCTTGAAGTAAGATTTAGAGGGAATGTGAAGGCGCTGGAATAATAACTCTCTCCTCTTCATCCCTTTAAGCCAATAAAAGATACGACTTAAGACATAGCTTTAAGTAAAAGCAAAGTCAAGGGGTGAAAGACACTTTGCTAAGACCTCTGAAAGAAGGTCTTGGCATTCTTAGCATTCAATTCAAGGCATTATCTAATAGACTTTCCCAGCTGATTAAGATGACTTTCCAGGAAACATGAGATTCTTGTCCCTCAAGCAGCTTGATTATCAGTGATTAAGCACAAAGAGCAAGCGAGACCTCAGAAATGATTGGGTGTGGCCGTTGGCGTAGAGAGTGGATTTAAATCAGACGCAGAAGATCCACAGAACTGTTCAGGGAGCTATTCTAATAAAAGTGACATCAGCCTAGATTCAAAGGGACTAAATGTAAAAAGACTCCGCCCCCAGCCCCCCGCGGCCAGGAAGCAGGCTCCCGGCGCTGCCTTCAGAGGTGCCGGCCGGCAGTGCGGACGAAGGACGGGCCGAGAGCCGCGGGGGGCGGGCGACAGAGAAGGGTGGTCCCCGCCCCCGGCGCTCGCACCCCGCGTCACCCCTCCCCCTGGGGGTGCAGCGCTCCGGACGGGGCCTGGCTGAAGCGAAGGCGTGTTCCGTCCGACTGCAAACGTCTGTCTCCTAGCGGCGCCGTGGACAGGCCACGTCGTGGTGGGGAGGGGGCGGTTTCTGGCCAATAACCGTTCGATAATCGGGGCCCTCGGTCCAGCCGTTGGCGAGGAGCTGGGTGCCGCCCGCCACGGCCGCCCCAGTCAGGCCCAGGCGAGCCCCCAGCCCTGGCCGACCTCGTGGTGCGGCCCCGGGAGAGGTGCGGGCGCGGAGGGCCGAGGGCCGGGCCGGCCACGCCGGCTTCGGGCCCGCAGAAGTCGTCGTCAGCGGTGCTGCGTTAGGCGGTGACGGCGTCATTCGCTGTCGCGGAGCAACAGGAAGTCAGAGTCCCGCATGCGCAGAGCAGAGGCACCTGCTCGCGTTCCGGGGGCTGGGAATTGCTGCGGGCACGTGACTGCTGGCTGCTGCCACCCTCACCCTGCCACACGATGGCTCTTTTGCGGTGACCTTGTCCCTGTCTTCACCCGCCCACGCCGGCCGGGGAGGCCAAGAATTCGGCTTTTGGTTCGTGTCTTGGGCTCAGGAGGAGGCACAAGCAGCCCTCACTCAGACCGTGACACCCGAAGCCCGGCTGAGGTGCCCGCGGCCGTGGGATGGGGGTGCGCACGGCTTTCGTGTGGGAACGCGGTGTTGCGCTGCGGCCAGGGGGCCCGAGGCAGCGGCGGAGACGGCCCTCACGCGGCCCCGGCGGGCGCGCGGCTCGCCCTGGCCTCATCAGGAAGCGCGGCGCAGGCCGAGGCTCCAGCTGCCTTGCACGGTGAGTTTCCTCTCTTGTAAGAGCAGCGCCACTGTGACAACATAAGGGGACGACGCGCACGTGAACCCCACGTGCCCCCGCCGACCCCTGGTGGGGCTGCAGAGGTGCGGTGAGGCGGGCGGCCGGGAGCGCTGGCTCGTGAGCAGCACACCTGCTGCGCCGCAAGCCTCGGGGTCCTGGTGCCTGCAGGAAGCACGATGTTAACAATAGTCGGGGCGCCCGGGGGCCCAGTCGGCTGAGCGTCCGACTTCGGCTCAGGTCACGATCCCGCGGTTCGTGGGTTCGAGCCCCACCTCGCCCTCTGTGCTGACAGCTCAGAGCCTGGAGCTGCTTCCGACTGTGTCTCCCTCTCTCTCTGCCCCTCCCCTGCGTTCACTTTGTCTCTCTCTCTCTCTTTCAAAAATAAATAACATTAAAAAAAAGAAACAATAGTTAACAGCTACAATACCTAACCTCATAAAGATACAAAATAAGGAATCACATATCAATCCCTTATTAAGAGCAATGAAGTCATTGCCAATTTTGTCAAATTGTCTATAATTTAGTATAAATCATATTTAGAGGGACGTCTGGGTGGCTCAGTCAGTTAAGCTTCCGACTTCGACTCAGGTCATGATCTTGCGGTTCGTGATGCCTCAAGCCCCGCAGCAGGCTCAGTGCTGACAGCTCAGAGCCTGGAGCTGCTTCCGGCTGTGTCCCCCTCTCTCTGCCCCTCCCCCACTGCTACCCCCCTCTTAGAAAAGTAAACATTAAAAAATCAAAAAGATCATATTTATAAATGATACATTTGTCAAATATTATTGGATTAATATCAATAAGAAAATCCCAAAAGAAAACTTCAGCAAACAGAAACCAACAGGGCATTGAAGTTGACCAAGTGCAGCTTAGTGGGTCAGTCTTAGAAAATCAGTAGATACAATTCCCCATTTTAATAGATCTAAGAAGACAAGCAATTTGATTATGACTGCTGAAAAGTCCTTTGATGAAACTTAACACTCATTCCTGATTAAAAAAAAAATTGGGGCGCCTGGGTAGCTCAGTGGGTTAAGCATCTGACTCTTGATTTCAGCTCAGGATATGATCATGCCAGTTCATGGAGTCTAGCCCAGCTTACGGCTCTGTGCTGTCAGCACAGAGCCTGCTTGAAGTTCTCTCTCTCTCTCTCTCTCTCTCACACACACACACACACACACACACACACACACACACACACAGTTAATTAATTAATTTAAAAAATATGGAAAAGCCAGCATCTACTTAATGAGGAAACACTAGAGTAATTCCTGCTAGAATCAAGACTAAGTCAGGAAAGCCCCCATTGCCACTGCCATTTAATAGTGTCTTAAACCTAGCAGCCTATGCAGTTCGACCGAAGAGAACCAAGACATAAGAACAGGAAAGGAAGAGAGAAAACTTCAAAGCATCAACACTAAAACTAATGCAAATAAGAAAATTCAGCAAAGTAGTGGGACGTAAAGTTTTAACATAAAAAGAGCAGTGTTTATATAGATCATCAATAAAAATTACATATTGTGGAGAGCCCAATTATAATAGCAGCAATAAAGTTAAGATATTTAAATAGAGGTATAAAAATAGATTATATAAAATGGATATAAAAATAGATGAGCAAAAGCATTACTTAGAATCACAAAGATTTGATGTGATCTAAAACTACCAATTTGGGGGAGAGATTCCTTTTTGGAACTTCTTGGGAGTCGGTGATTCTAAAGCATGTGGAAAAGCACACGATCAGAAATATGGAGGAAAACTCTGAAAAGAAATTCAATGAATCCACTAGCCCTAGATAATAAAGCATTATAAAACTTCTATTTTTCAAATGTGCTATTGTTTCAGGAATAGGTTGATCAATGGGATAGAACAGTAAGACCAAAAATAAACGTAATCACATAAGGACACGTAGCATGTGAGAAAAACGCAAGCCCAAAACACAGGGACTTAATTCACAATGTTAAGAAAACTGAATACCCATTTACAAAAGTACTGAATAAGAACCCTCCTATCATACACATGCCGGAATGACTTCCAGAAGGATTAGAATCTAAATATAATAAGTAAAACTATAGATGTCCTAGAAGAAAATAGGGATGAATTCATGTATCATGTAGGCTAGGGAAAATCTCTTATCTCTTAAAATCCAGAATCCTGAAATATAAAGCTTCATATATTTGCCTAAAAAAATTAAAAAAAAATTTATCATGGCAAAAAAAAAATCAAAAGAAAAAAAGCAAATTAAGAGACAATTTTTTCAATTCACCTAAAAGACAAAGGGTTGGTTCTTCTAATGCATGAAGGCTCTTAGAAATGGAAAGGGAAAAGGCCAGGAACCCAGTGAAAATGGTCAGCAACAAACAACAACAAAAAGAGACAGAAAAAATACAAATACTTTTTCAGCAGTTTTAGAAATGCTCATTCTTATCCATGATATCATTTCTCATCTAGAAAACTGGCAAAAATCTGGAAGTTTGATAAAATGCTGTGACATCAAGGCTGTGACGCTGATGTGAGTACAGTTAACAAAACCAAATACGAATGGCATCCAATAGTTCCAATAGGAATGTGCATGAAGACCGACCTCCAACGTACAAAACATCTATCATCTATCCATCTATCTATCTATCTATCTATCTATCTATCTATCTATCTATCTAACAATCTATCTATCATCTATCTATCTAGTGAGATTATTAATAAAGCAAAGCATTTGGAAAAAAGCAAGTATTGATTAGTATAGGACCAGCTGAATGTTGAACGGATTATGGTACGTAAGAATGAGGAAGGTCTGGGGCGCCCGGGTGGCTCAGTTGGTTAAGCATCCAGCTCTTGATCTGGGCTCAGGATCTCATGGTTCAAGCCCCACATCAAGTTCTGTGCTGACAGCGTGGAGCCTGCATGGGATTCTCTCTCTCCCTCTCTCTCTCTGCCCTTCCCCTGCTCATATGCTGCTCTAGTTCTCTCTCTCTCTCAAAATAAATAGGTAAACATACAGAGGGAAAAGAAAGAAAAAAGAATGAGGAAGATCTGTATGTACTGATACACACAGGCGATAGTTCTCTATTTACTTCCTCTTTAAAAATATTTTATTTTTAAGTAATCTCTACACCCAGTGTGAGTCTCAAACTCACAGCCCTGTGATCAAGCATCACGTGCTCCAGTGACTAAGCCAGCGAGACGCCCCTCTATGGACTTTTTAAATTTCCCTCAGCAAAGTTTTCTAATTTTTAGTGTATATGTCTTACATGTATCTTATTAAACTCATTGCTAGTTATTTAAGTACTTTAAAAATTGTGCTTAAAATATGTATAACATTTACTACTTTTAAGTGTATCACTTAAGGGCATTAAATACATTCACAGTGTTGTGCTACCATCACCACTGTCCATCTCCGGAACTGTTTTATCATCCCAAACTGAACCTCTTTTGCATTCAGCCATACCTCCAACTCTCCTCCCCCAGCCCCTGAGAGCCACTACTTTCTGCTTCTATGAATTTACCTGTTTTAGGTCCATACAAGGGGAATCATAAAACATGTGTCCTTTTATGCCTTGTTTATTTCACTTAGCACAGTGTTTTCAAGGTTCATCCATGTAGCAAGGCTGAATAATTTTACACGTACTTCACATTTCATTCATCCATTCAGTCATTGATGAAGATTTGAGTTGCTTCTGTCTTTCGGATCTCGCAAATAAAGTTGGTGTGAATTTTGATGTACACGTTTCTGTTGAAGTCCCTGCTTTCAGTTCTTTTGGGCATAGACCTGGGAGTGGGATTGTTGGATCATATGGTAATGCTGAGTTTAATTTTTCAATACTATTTTCCACAGCAGCTCACTACTTTATAGTCACACCAGTAACACACAAGGAGTCCAATTTCCCCACGTGTTTGTCAGCACTTGTTATTTTCTGTTTTTATTTTGGTGTGTGTGTGTGTGTGTGTGTGTGTGTGTGTGTGTGTGTGTGATAATAGCCATCTTAATGGGTGTAAAGTGGCATCTTATTGTTTTGATTTGTATTTCCCCAGTGATTAGCAATGTCAAGCACTTTTTTATGTGTATATTGACCGTCTATACATCTATATATACTTAATATTTTCACATGTTGATGTAAGGGTTTTTCGTTGTTCAAGTGTTTATTGCTAGCTTATAGAAACGCTCCTTGGCATAATTGCTAGCAGATAGAAATAGATTTTTGTTTGATCTTTTTTTTAAATATTTTTTTAAAAAATTTTTAATGTTTTTTATTTATTTCTAGGAGAGAGAGAGAGACAGCGTGAGCAGGGGAGGGTCAGAGAGAGAGGGAGTCACAGACTGAAACAGGCTCCAGGCTCTGAGCTGGCAGTCAGCACAGAGCCCGACGCGGGGCTCGAACCCACGAACCGCGAGATCATGACCTAAGCGAAACTCGGACGCTTAACCGACTAAGCCACCCAGGCGTCCCGATTTTTGTTTGATCTTATATCTTCTCACCTTACTGCATTCACTTATTAATTCTAGTAGTATTTTGTACCAGTAGAGTATGTAGGGTCTACACATGTCATGTCATTTGTGAAAAAAGAGATAGCCTTACTTCTTCCTTTCCAATATTCTTTCTCTTGCCTTACTGCAGTGCCTAGAATGTTCAGGACAATGTTGAATAGAGGTAGGGAGAGCAGTCGTCCTTGCCTTATTTCTGATCTTAGGGGAGGGTTGTGTTAATAACCCCTCCTTGGGGTTTATTAAGTGTTTTAATCTGTGTGATTCTAGTTTTCATCAATCTTGGAAAAATTTTGGTCATTGTTTCCTCAAATATTTTTGCTGTATTCCCCAGTATTTCAGTTAGACATGTTAGAGAATCTGAGATTGTTCCACAGGTCAGAGAGTCTCTGTTAATTTTTTTTCCAGTCTTTGTCCCCCCATACTTAATTTGGCTAGTTCTTACTGCTGTGTTTTCAAATTCACACATCTTATTTTTCTGTGGTGTCTAATCTGCTGTCAATTTCATCCAATTAATCTTTTAAAAAAAGATTCTATGTTTCCTCTCGAGAAGTCCATATTTGAAATATTTTCATTCTTTCTTCATTATGTTCATATTTCCCACAAGTCTTTCAGTATATTTATAAGAACTTTTAAAAAACTCCTTGGGAGGTGCGCCTGGGGGGCTCAGTCGGTTAAGCGTCCGACTTCGGCTCAGGTCATGATCTCACGGTCCGTGGGTTTGAGCCCCGCATCAGGCTCTGTGCTGACAGCTCAGAGCCTGGAGCCTGTTTCAGATTCTGTGTCTCCCTCTCTCTCTGCCCCTCCCCCACTCGTGCTCTGTCTCTCTGTCTCAAAAATAAATAAATTATAAAATTTCAAAAATAATAAATAAAAAGATACAAAACTCCTTGGGAGGCATGTGGGGGGCTCAGTCCGTTAAGTGCCTGACTTTGGCTCAGGTCATGATCTCGTGGGTTGCGGGTTTGAGCCCTGAGTTGTGTCTGCCTCTGTACTGGCAGCTCAGAGCCCGGAGCCTGCTCTGGATTCTATGTCTCGCCCCCCATCTTTTCCCCTGCTGGCGCTCTGTCTGTCTGTCTGTCTGTCTGTCTCTCTCCCTCTCAAAAATAAATAAGCATTAACAAAAAAATTGAAAATAAATACAACATTTAAAAATCCTTGACTGATACTTTCATCATCTCTGTCTTTTCTGTTTCTATTGACTGATTTTTCTCCTGCTTATGGGTCACATTTTCTTGCTTTTTCACATGTCTAGTAAATTTTTTAAACGTTGGGCATTGTAAATTTTTTATTGTAGCATGTCAGAAATGTGTTGAATTCCTTTGAAAAAGTGTTGAGCTTTTGTCTGGTAAGTGTTTCAGTTACTTACGTATCAGCTCGATCACTTCGAGGCTTCGCACTGTGGGCTTACGGTAGCCCTTCTTCTTGGCTGCTTCACCTCCGCTGCTGGGTGACCCTTAGTGCCCTCTGGGTGCCCTGGGTATTTAAGAAGGACTTTCCGCTCTGGATGGTTAGAGCTAAAACTTCCCTTTCCTGTGTGAGTTCTTGGAGCTACTCAGTTTATAGCTCTTCTTCTTCTTCTTCTTTTTTTTTTTTCCTCTCACCCCATGGAGTTTCACTGTATGTATGTGCAACTCAGAATTCAGGAGAAGACCCAAGGGGACTCCTCTGCAGGTGCCTGGCTTTCTTTATGTAGTTCCCCTCTCTCTGGTACTCTGCCAGAGTAAAATTTGCTCTTAAGTTTGCTATAGCCTTCTTTTTTTTTTTTTTAAAGCAAGACATTTTTAAAAAATGTTTATTTTTGAGAGAGACAGACAGAGCACGAGGCAGGGGAGGGGCAGAGAGAGAGAGAGAAAGGGAGACACAGATTCCGAAGCAGCTCCAGGCTGTGAGCTGTCAGCACAGAGCCCGACGTGGGGCTCGAACTCACGAGCTGAGCCGTGTGATCATGACTGGAGTCAAAGTCGGATGCTGGACCGACTGAGCCACCTGGGCGCCCCGTTACATTTGCTGTAACCCTCTCTGTTCTCAAATCCGCGAGGTTGCCAGGCTCTTTGTGGGACACACTGCCTGCCCTGTGGGCCGGACGCGTCTCCAGGCAGAAAGCAGGGGCAATCATAAGGCTCCTTTCCTTTTTTTGGTCTTTTCTCAGGGATTACAGCTTGTATAATGTGCAAAAATAGTTGCCTCCTATATCTTGTCCGTTTTTCTTGTTATGGTAGAGGGGCAAATGCCATTCCAGTTACTACACGATGGCCTGAGGAAGAATCTCATCCAGCTCCACTTTGATTCCACTTCCAGCAGTTTCTCAATGTAGGAAACTGACCGGTAGGAATGTGGGGACGCCCGGGTGGCTCAGTCAGTTAAGTGTCCAGCTCTTGATTCTGGCTCAGGTCATGATCTTGGGGTCATGGGATGGAGCCCCGCATCGGGCTCTGTGCTGGGCACGGAGCCTGCTTGGGATTCTCTCTCCGTCGCCCCCTGCTCCTCCCCTGCTTTCAAGTACACACACTCCCTCTCTCTCTGAGAAATAAAACAGAGCCCTGGCTAATCAGTCTTAAGAGTTCACAGAGGCAAACTGTTCCAGCTGTTTCTATTCTTACCAGAGTCTCTGCATTCACTCGCGTCAGACTGGG
Organism: Proteles cristata cristata; assembly: GCA_017311185.1. NCBI lineage: Eukaryota > Metazoa > Chordata > Mammalia > Carnivora > Hyaenidae > Proteles > Proteles cristata. The sequence goes on from JAESUZ010001471.1 coordinate 122,821, forward strand.
GAAACCCCTTGCCAGCGGCACCTACTGTTCTTAAGTTACTGAGCCGTATGCTTTCCAGGGAACGTCTCTCAGCTCCGTGGGGCCCCTTGTCCCGGGGCCTCCTCCACCCGCGGCGTTCCTCAGCCCTCCTTGCACACACGCTGGTCCGTGAGGCTTCTCTTATTGCTGGTGGTTTGTAGGTTGCCTCCATTTGCTTGTATTTTTGGTGTTTTGGGGGAAACTTCGTCACCTAGTTTTACTGCAAATGTACGTGGCTATTCTGTTTTCGTTTTTGTTTCCCCGAAGCTGCTCTGTGAGGGTATTGGAAGATTCAAAACCTATGTAACCACCAATCTAGCCACCACTTTCCTGGAATCTGGTAGAAGTTTTAAGAGCCTGAATATAATTTACACGCTCCTTCCTCTGTCTCTGCAATAATAGATACACGTGTCAAAATGGAGCCTACATAGCTTGTGTCCCTGAGTTATTACAAGGAGTATAACTTGCTTGGTGACTCACAAGGGACAGGTAGCGTGAGCAAAAAATAAATTCGGTTGTTTCAAGCCATTGAGATTTGGAGATTTTCCATTACCACTGCATAATCTACTCTGTTTTGAGAGACCTTTCTACCCAACCCGATTCATTTAGTTGCCCGCAGGGTGACCACCACAAGTTAAGAAAGAGAGAATGGGGAGAAGTATGAAGGAGGAAAAGAAATAATAATAGTTTGAGAATTGTCAAGGAAGTAACCTTTTATGTTGATGGCATATAGAATAGACTGGAAATAAATTGATAGCTTACTAAGGTTTGGGGGAATGGTGTTGCCGAAGAAACCATGCACCCACCCCCATTATACAGAGTGAATAGTGCCCTCTGAACTCTTTTACTGTGGTACTGCTGTAACTAAATCAGCCCTGAATATGTTCTAATATATATTATCCTAGATCTCTCACAATTACCCACTATAGCATACCTCTAACCAGTGACTCTCAGAAGTTGAGACGCTGGGCCTACTTCACTTTTCTTCAAAAATTTTAATGTTTATTTATTTTTGAGAGAGAGAGAAACAGAGACAGAACGTGAGAAGAGGAGGGCCAGAGAGAGAACGGGAGACACAGAATCCTAAGCAGGCTCCAGGCTCTGAGCTGTCAGCACAGAGTCTGATGCGGGGCTGGAACTCATGAACCATGAGATCATGACCTGATCCAAAGTCGGAGGCTTAATGGACTGAGCCACCCAGGCGCCCCCCCACTGCACTTTTTTTTTTTTAAGTGGAGAGCTCTCCAAATAAAATTACAAAAGATTGTGGCTGTTTTAAAAGTTTATCTTGACAAATAAATGCATTTGACCCTCACAATAAAATGCTTTATAACTATTCAGATACCAAGTCATTCTTTAATGCCCTAATTTTCCATCCTGATTAGCCCGATACTGAAGGGTGCCTTGCTCAGTTGTTTCTTCCCAATTCCTTGGTTTCTGACTATGTTCATTAAGCAGGGGGGAAGCAGGGGGGTAGAGGTCCTAAGCACGGGATCCCTGGATAGGGGAACTCCCTGCCGTAAGTTCTAGAGTAGATATTGTTTGTTCGTTTGCCTTTCAGCTGCCAGCTACCTCATGTCTAATATCAAATGGGGTGTTTAGTGCTCTTGTTTCAAAGAACAGAAGACCCAAGCCAAACTCGGTTTCCAGATCTCTCTATCACCTTGCCCTGCCAGCTAATATGGGTACATGAACTAAACGATAGCAGAGGTAGAGGCTGAGCTCATGAGCTCAGCAACATGGATCTGAGCTCTCCAAGAGAGTCGGGAAGGGCACGCAGCGGCGGCGGGGGAGAGCGCGGCGGGGGAGAGCGCGGCGGCCCCAAGGCAGAGACCTCCTCCCTGTGTTTGAGGAGCAGAGCGCCAGCCAGTGTGTCTGGCTGATAGTGATGAGCTGGAGAGGAAGAAGGGCTGACTATGCAAAGCCTGGTTAGTCCCTGTGACCGGAGGCCATGGCAGGACCCTCAGGAAGGGGGTAATGTGGTACTAGGTCCATGTTTCAAAGATCATTCCAGGTGCCGTGGAGGAGATGCATCATATGCAGGCCAGGGTCAATCCCAGGTCGCTGCTACTGCGGTCGTCCAATGTGAGAGCTTGGGAGCAATGGTATAAATGGAAAAAGTGGCTTGATGGTCCATGGGTTTTTGAAGCCAACTTGCTGATGGACTGAATGTGGGAGAAATCGAGAGCGGCTCCTCCAGTTTCGACGTGAGCGATTGGTTGCTGGGCGATGCCATTGATCCAGACGGGGCAACTGGAGAAGTAGATTTGTGGTGAAAAGGGGGGATTCTGGCTTAGCTGGGCCGGGATGGAGACGCCTGATAGGCTGACAAATAGAGATGCCATGTAGGCTGTTGGAAACACAAATTTGGAGTTTCCAGAGACATCAAGGTGGAAGACATGTCTTGGCAACTTGGCCCACACTGGGCTCTTAGTGTGTGGATTAGAAGAGAGGAACCAGCCCAATTTAAGTGCGGGCACAATGGGTTGTAGCTGATACTTCTGGTAGGGCGGAGGCGGCGATCCATCTTTCCCGGAAGGCGCTTACTCTGAATATGGAGTTCCTTCTCTGCCGCCGCGTGTCCCTGGGCCTGGCCTCCAGGAGGATTAGGAAATAGCGTGTCCACAGCCGGGGGTCCCATACTCCGCTGCTGCTTGCTCAGCACCCAGCAGCGTTCAGTTTCCCACCCAGGGATGGCGGCAAGGAGGCGCCGTCATTTTCCACAGCATTTTCCAGAACTGGAAGGGACTTTTAGAGACTCCGATCTTTTGGGGTAGTGACTCCAAATGCTGTCATCGACTTGCTCCTGGTGCTTTGGGAAGTGGGGGTGGTGGACCCTCATTTCGACTTCAGTCAAGGCAATCGATATTCATTCTGTATGGCGGACTTTTACATACTCTTTTGTTTGAATAAGGTGTCTGCTTTTTGAAAAGCTGCCCTGGCCCTGCTCCTAGGAAGGCTGTGGCAAGTCGGGAGCAGCCGGAGGCCGATTTCTGCACCCAAGGGCCCCGCGCCTCATCTCTGAGCTGTGACGGGCTGTCTTTCCCTCTGCAGCGGGGAGTCCTACCGCGAGCCTCCCAAGCCCTGGTTGAGTGACAGGGAGCGCGGGGTCGGAGATGAACGAGGGGCCCCGAGGAGGAACGTGGCAGGTGGAGAGGTCGGCAGGATCTTCCGCCAGACAGTACCTTCCACGGGGCACTGGAGGCAACTGAGAACAGTTTGGAAGGTGCAGACTGAAGCGCGGGTGGGGAAGGGGGCGCTGAGGACACGCGTAAGGCTGGGGAAGCACCTGCTGCTGCTCGGCGCGGAGGCGCTCGGCGCTTGCTCTCACACGGCTGGATCCGAGTCCAGGATGCCCAGCTGTGCGCGTGTGTGCCCGTGTGCGTGTGCCTGTGCGCGTGTGTGCCCGTGCGCGTGTGTGCCCGTGTGCGTGTGCCTGTGCGCGTGTGTGCCCGTGTGCGTGTGTGCGTGGCGGTGGGGTTGCAGACGTGGGGACTACCGGTCATTTCAGCCTCTTAGTTCGGCACGAAAGACACGACTCTCCCACGGTTCACACTGACCCCCATTCCCGAGCTGAGGAAACGGAGGCGCGGCGGGGAGCGCAGGCGGGGAGCGCAGGCTGGCCCAGGGGCTGCGCGCCCTCTCCCGCAGCGCAGGGCAGCGTGCGCTCGCGAGCCGGGGCTCTGGCGCGGGGCGAGCTCCCGGGGGCGGCGGCCGCGGCCCCCACCCCGGCCCGCCGCCGCCACCTCCGCCCCCGCCCCCGGCCTCGCCCTCCGGTCCGGAGGGTGCGCGCCCTCCCGGAGCGCGGGGGCGCGGGCTGGGGGCGGAGCCTCCTTGTTGTTGTTTCTCCGGGGCGCCGCCCCCAAGGGGGGCGCGGACCACGCGGCCGGAGGGCCCGCCTCCCCTCCCCCTCCCCGCCCCGCTCGCCCGCCTCTTTGTATCCAACATCCGGGTTTCCCCGCTGGCTCGGCTCCGCGGCCGCGGCTCCAGGAGCCATTTTGGACTCGGTTCCAGCTCCCCCTCCCCGCCCCTCCCCCGTTCATGGCCCCTCCGGACTCGGCCCCGCGCCGGGGCCCGGGCCCAGCCCCGCCGCGCTATGCCCGAGTCGGCGCGCCCGCGCCCCGCCGCCCCCCCCGCGTCGCCCCGGAGCCCGGGCCGCAACCTGCGCCGCCCGCAGCGGCCCTGAGCGCGGCCCCGCCGCCCGGCCCTCGGAGCCTCACGCCGCGCGGGGACGAAGGCGCCAGAGACGCGCGGGGGACGAGGCCGAAGGAAGAAGCGGGAAGGAGAGCGCGGCGGCCGCTGGGCCCGGCGCGCCCGGGAGCGCCGCGCGGCCCTGCCCGCGGGCTCCGGGTGTCGGCGGGGCGGCGCCGCGGAACATGACGGCGCCCTGGGCCGCCCTCGCCCTCCTCTGGGGATCGCTGTGCGCGGGTAAGGACCGAGCTCGGCGCGGGGGGCGCGGGAGGGCGCGGGGGCCGGTCTCCCGCGCCGCGCGCTGTTTACCAACAAAGGGCGGACCCGTGGCCTCCCCGCCGCGCCACCTGCGCCCGGCTCGCACCTCCCGGGGCGGGGACTGGGGGCGCGCTGGGCGCCGCGCTCGCCACTCTTGGGGGGGACGGTCTTGTTTGCGCGGCGGCCTGGCGACCCCACGGCCGGGGCCGGGACCCGGTGCCTCGGGTCGGGGTTCAGGCTCCTCGGGCGCGTGCGACCCAGGGGCAGTAAGAGGAAAACCGGAGCGTGGGGAAGGGGCCCGGCGGGGTAGGCGGATCTCTCCTGGAGGTGGCGGGATCGTGGGTGCAGAAGGGGCTGGGGCAGGAGCGCGCGACCCTCGGAGCCTCTAGGTGTAGCGAAACGAAGGGGGCCGCTTCGCACTCCCTGGAGGAGTCCCCCGCACCCCATCCCGCCGGCGTCTGCGTCGTGTTCCCCGCGACGCGGGCAGTTGGCGCCAGCTCCCACCTACGCCCGCTTTGCCTGCGGCGGCCCCGGGACGCGAGGTGCGGTCACCGCACGCCCCGCTTTGTTTGAGGCTCCTGGGCAGAGGCGGGGTGCGACGGGAGACTAACAGGTCCCTGCTTGTGCCTCTGGGACGCACGTGGCGGGGGCGGGTGGCCGGCGGGGCTCGCGTGCCGTGGTCCAGGGTGTGTGGGTGCGGGTGCGTACACGGGGAGTGCCGCCACGGAAGCGCGTCCCCCGAGGCCGAAGCAGCGCCTTTCCCCTTCCCGTGCTGCTCGGGCGCGCCCGGCTCGGGGTGCGCGTGCGGACGGGCTCCGCGTCCAGCTCGGGGGGCTCCGGGCGGCCCCGGGCAGCGTGCAGAGCCGCGCGCTGAAGCCCCAGGGCGAAGCCCGGGGAGGTCGGGGCGCCGGGTCCTGCGAGTCTTTGTTCCCAGGCCCCATTACACATGCAGCGCGGGTCCCCGGCCGCCCGCGGTGGCGGCGGCGCAGAGTCCCGGAGACCCGCGGGGGCGGGGCCTGGGCCGCGGGGGCGGGGCCGGGATCCCCGCGCTGCCGCGGGGGCGGGGTGGGGACCCTCTGCCCCGTCCGGCCGCACTCTGCCGTTTAATGTAGCGTCGCTGAGTCGTCCACACCCGGGAGCAGGTGCGTTCCCCGTGTGGAGTTTGGGGCTGTGTAGCCTGCGTGCGGGGTCAGGACGGAGACCCCCGTCTCGGTACTCGGGCCCCGTGTGCGACGCGGCGTCGCGGCCCGTTTGGAGCTGTTTCCTGCGTGCTGGAAGCACAGCGACGGTGTTGGACTCGGCCTCTGTCAGCGCAGAGGAAGAGCAGGAAGAAAGGCATTGCCCTCCGGGGGGACAGGGCTGATGGGCCCGCAGCACCTGCCTGGCCGTCTCTAGAAGCGTCTTTCAGTCCCGCCCTGCCTGCAGACAGGGCCCCCTCCTAGCAGGGCAGCCCCGGACCCGGACCGGACCTGACCGTCTCGCCCCGGTCCCCGCAGCCCCCCTTCCCGCGGTGATGAGACAGCGCGGCCTGGGACTGCGCCCTTCGCGTGTGGGGGGAACTGAGCCGTGCGCCCTGCAGAGTGGGGCGTGGAGGGGCATCCGAGGAGCCGCGGTCCTGCCCCGGGAGGAAGGTGGGGTCGCTGGGTGCTTCTTGCGGTCTCGCCCGCGGGTTTTGTGGTGCCCACCGCCCTGGTCTGCGAGTTGCTGGGGGCAGAGCCGGCCCAGGCCCAGGTGGGGGAGAGCCGGCCCCCCTCTTCATGGGTGCCCTCCTCCAGGTCCCCGGCGTGATTACCCCCAGCCCCTGCGCACGCGGTAGGAGGAGCAAGAGCAGCCCTGTCCCACAGAAATACCGGGTCAGCCACGTACATAACTTAGAATGTTCTAGTAGTGGTGTCAGGAAGCAGGTAAAGAGGTGTGTTGGTCTGCCCCCGCCGCTGTACTAAATACCGCAGGCAGGTGGCCTAAATAACGGAACTGATTTCTCATGGTTCCTGCGTCCGCCAGTCCGAGATCAGTGTGCCAGCAGGGCAGGGGTGTGGCGAGGGCCCCTCCTGGCTTGCGGATGGCGCCTTCTCATTGCGACCTCACCTGTCGTGGCCTCTCCTGCGTGTTTGGAGGGCGGGGCAGAGAGGGATCATTCTTCCTCTTCCACTAATCCCAGATCGAGGGCCCCTCATGACCCAGTCCAGCCCTGGGTACCTCCCAGAGGCTCCAGGTCCAAATACCATCATTTTGGGGGTTAGGGTTTCAACATACACATTTGGAGGGGACACAAACGTTCCATCTACAACAAGATGAAATTAACTTTGATGGTGGACTTATTTAACCTAATGTATACAAAGTAATCATTTTGCCATGTAATAAGTATTAAAACGGTTAATGAGATATTTTACTTTCTTTTTCTTTCTTTCTTTTTTTTTGGTACTATCATCAAAGTCCAGTGTGTATTTTATACTCACAGAACATCTCAACTTAAACTTTCCCCGTTTCAAGGGCTCCGTAGTCACATTTGGCCAGTGGTTTACCGTATTGGATGGTGCAGGCCTAGAAGAAAAGGCGGAACTGAGGCTGGAATAGTGGCTCACGGCGCTTGTTGCACGATCAGTTCGGCCAGGTCAGTGTTTGGGGCTCCGTGCCTGGCCCCGCGTCCTTGCGTCAGAATGAGTTAGTTGGTTCTTGCCTCGCAGTGGAGATCCTGGACACGTGTCTGCGTGTCTCTTGAGAACTCCTGACGTCCGTCTCTGTGTTTCGGGTTCAGAATCGGGTAGGGTGGAGAATGCTGCGAGTGGACTGTCAGGGGCCCCTGGGGGAGGAGGACGCGACTCTTGCCTGGCCCATCGGGAACTGCCAGCCTTGACGCCCCGAGTGGTCCTCACAGGCCGGCCGCTCTCTGACCCACACGTGTCGTGCGTTTCCCGGGAGGAGAAGTGTGTGAGTGTGCTGAGTGTGTGACCCACGGGCTTGGCCTGGCGGTGGCTGTTAAGGGCACAGGCCACAGAGCCACTGGCTGTTGGTGCCATTTCTCAGGGAACGGCGTCCTGTGCTACATATCTGGGTGCCTGCTGGGTACTCAGGCCCATCGCTGGGTGGGCTGCCCTTTGGGCGGAGCGGGCACCTTCATCTCTTGGAGGCTCCTCCGAGGTCAGTGATGAGAGCAGCTCGCCCAGCCTCGCAGGCTCTGTAGCCGTGTGGACACACGGGTCCCGGCCCCCCGAGCCTCCGCGGCCTGGCCGGGCCTCTGCTGGGCCACCCTGCATGGTCTGTGGGCTTCGAGAATCACCACACAGCACCCGGACTCCCCTGGGCCTCCACCGAAGGAATCGCCTTTTCTTTCTTTCTTTCCTGTTTATTAATTTTGAGAGAGAGAGTATGTGCGTGCGCGTGGGGGGAGGAGGGGCAGAGGGAGGAGAGAGGGAACCCTAAGCAGGCTCCACGCGGTCAGTGATGAGCCCGACTCAGGGCTCCACCCCACAGACTGTGACATCGTGACCTGGGCCGAAACAAGAGCTGGGCTGAGCCATCCAGGCGCCCCACGAAACCGCGTTTTCGCGGAGTCCAGTGAAGAGTGTCCATCGTCTACCATGGACCTGTGTGTCCCGTGGTCCGTCTGAGAAACTGATGAAAGCGGTGAACTCCTCCCCCTGGGAAGACACAAGTAAGAGGAAAAGCATGTGCGTGTGACAGCAGCTCACACGTTGCACGTTCACACTAGCAGTGTGGCCCTGTCGCCAGGGACCTGTGGCCCGCTGCACTGGGCTCCCTGCAGTCTGGCTGCGCTGCACGGAGCTGCCGTACCGGTCGTCAGGGCGGCTTGTGGGCTTGGGGGGCTCCACTGGGCTTGTTCCCACGTTGCTTCCTCCCCTCACCCTGTCTAGCCACTGGACGTGACTTCTCTGCTTCTGCCTTTTGTGACCCCTGTGTAGTGTCTGCATGCTAGCCCCTGGCTCCTCTTCCTCCTCCAGGCAGCCCCCCGCCCCTGACTGCCAGTGCACTCAGCCCCTTCCTGGGAGCCCAAGGTGGTGCAAGTGGGACCAGGGGGCCTCTGGTTAGAGCCTACGGGCTTGGTACTGTGGACTGAGGTCTGGCAGCTCTCGGGGAGTTGGTCTGGGGAGCACCTGGGAGAATGACACTGGGTGTGACAGCCCTCGGGCATGGTCCTGGCTGTGTAGACCAGAGCAGAATTTCTCAGTTCTCAGCTCTGGGCCTCAGGATCCTTTGTGGTGTGTGTTTGGGGGTGGGGGTGGGGAGAGCCTTCTGTGCCCTAAGGTGTTTAGCACCATCCCTGGTCTCCGGCCACTAAATGCTAGTAGCAGTACTTGCTGTTTATTTTTATTTTTTATTTTTTTATTAAAAAAAATTTTTTTTAATGTTTCATTTATTTCTGAGAGAGAGAGAGAGAGACAGCGTGAGCAGGGGAGGGTCAGAGAGAGAGGGAGACACAGAGTCTGAATCAGCTCCAGGCTCCGAGCTGTCAGCACAGAGCCCGACGCGGGACTCGAACCCGCGAACCGCGAGATCATGACCCAAGCGAAAGTCGGACGCTTAACCGAGTAAGGCGCCCCGTGCTGTTTATTTTTTAATGTTTATTTTTATTTGTGCGAGAGAGTGGGGGAGGGCCAGAGAGAGAGGGCGAGAATCCCAAGCAGGCTCCGCTGTCAGCGCAGCGCCTCGGGAGGGGCTCGAACCCGAGAACCCTGAGACCACGGCCTGAGCCGGAGCCCAGAGTAGGGCTCTTAAGGGACGGAGTTGCCCAGGCGCCCCAGTGCCGGCGTGGTTGTGACCGGGGAAATGCCCTGAATGGAGGGCTCGCAAATCACCTCGGGTTGCAAACGCCTGATGTGGGTTCTGGGTTCCCCGCTTGAAAGAGGCGGCCGCGGGAGCGGGGTGCGGCGCGTGCGGATCCGGGTGGGAGGCCGGGGTCTCCACGCCTGGGCCCCCGCGCGTCCGCCTGCGCGGCTCTGAGTCTGGTGGGACGCGAGCGGCCGGGAGCCCGGGGGCAGCCGCGGGCCGGATCCTGGCGGCCTCGAGTTTCCCCCAAGCGGCTCGGGTTTCAGGGCGGCCGCGCCCGCCCACCGCCGCCGCCCTGGGCCCCGCGGGGCGCGCGCCCCCACTCGCGCAGGATGTCGGGCCGCGTGTCGCGAGCCCGCGCCGCCTGGGGCTGCGGGGCCGCGGGCCGGGAGCCGCCCGCGCGGCGGGAACTGAGGCCGCCGCCCTGCCCTCCCGCAGGCCGGCCGCCGGGCGCCCCGCGGAGCCGGGGGGCGCGGGCGCGGGCGGGCGGCCCCTCCCCCGAGGTACGGGCGCAGACCCCCCCTGGCCCCGGGGAGGGGCGGGGGGCTGGGGTGTGTGGGGGGTGCCCTGCCCCGCGGGGCTCGCGTGGTCGGCGTGGGCAGCCCCGCGGCTGTTCTCCGCGCCCCCGCCGACCTGGCCCGAGCTCTGCTGGGAGAGCTCCCCGGGGGCGCTTCTCTGATCGCCGGCCTGGGAGCCGGGCTTGCCCGGGGTCCGGTGGCGGCCGGGGCGCCTGGGGTGGGAGAGCGCAGCCCTGAGTGCTTGCGTCTCCGGCGTCGCAGCACCCGTGCGTCCGGGGTTGATTTTAAAGGGCTTCTTCCTGGGGCGCAGACTTCTGGCTCCGTCCTGTGGCCGCCTCCAAATTCGTGTCTCTTTCCCTTTCTCCCCAGTCACCTGATCTTTGCTCTAGAATAGATCCCCACCCCTTGGGGGCTCCCTCTGGTTTTCCTCCAGCCCCAGCCTGGCCCAGAGGTGCCTGTTTCCCAGGACCTGGTGGTGCCACCACGGGATGCCCAAGTTGGGGGTGGGGGCCAAAATGGGGGAGAGGAGATGCCGGGCCTTCTGAGCGTCTGCGTCTCCAAGGTACTGGAAACCAGCCGGGGCTCGGGCTGGGGGTGCGCGGTGTTCCCCCCCGCCCCCCCGGGGCCCAGGGTCCCTCAGGAGACCCCCCTCTGGACAGCGCGGGCCTCGGCCTGGCCATTCCAGTCCGGTGGGCCGCGTGCCACTTCTCGGGGGCTGGCAGCCCTGGCTGGGTGCCTGGCTGGGTGTTCTCGTTGGGCACGTGCGGACATTGGGAGCAGGTGTTGGAAAGGAAGGGTGCCTGGCTGGGCAGATGTGTGCCCCCCAACCTTGTCTGGGGGCCTGGCCTGCCACACAGAGGGGCGTCTCTGGGGGTGGTTGCGAGGTGAGCTTCTGTTCTTGTTTGTGAATGTTCCTCTGCGGACTATTTCGGTTCCACTCTGACAACCAAGGAGGCTAAAATTAGTTCCCGGGAAGGAAAAGGAAGACTGGTTGGAAACCCAAGCCCTTGGCTGGAGGTTGGAGAAGGCTGCTTCCCGGAGCCTGTGGTCAAGCATTCGGGAAGGTGTGAGCACACCAGCTGTTGCCTGTCCATCGCAGGAGACGGCGGGGCCCTTGCTGGGCTCCTGGACCTGCGCCCTGGTGACAGGAGGCTGTCGTGGACGCTCACCTCAGGCGGTTGTCTCCCTGGGTGGCGGTGCACAGCGTCTTTAGGTACGAGGACGATGCCTCTAATGTGACGTCTGATGTCATCACAACCCTCCTTCTCAACGCCCCTCCCCCGCCCTTGATTCAGAAGCAGGCTGAGTTCCCAGAGCCCTGGGCTGACAGCCATTGGTTAAGATTATTTATTGGTTTATTTTCTTGTTTTTTTTTTGGGGGGGAGGGGATTTCCTCGTCACCCGAGTTTTGACCTTGCCTTCAGGTGCTCACACGCCAGGCACATGGGGCCTTACCTTAGAGCCGCCGGCTGGGGCGGGGCCTGGGTCCTAAGGAGGCCTAGCTTCTCTAAGCCCTGAGGACCTGGGGGTC
>JAESUZ010001473.1:0-11302 GCA_017311185.1 Proteles cristata cristata
GACTGTTAATCCTTTAACTTCTAGGGAAGTAGGATTCTTTTGTTGATTATCCAGTTTGAGGAATCTGAAAATTAATTGACAATTGAAGATGTAAAGCCTCTCTTAAAAATTCAAATGAATTACTCAGAAGCAGGCCAAAAAAAAAAAGTTTCAGTTTTTTTAAGTTGTATTTTTGTTTATTTATTTTTAAGAGGGGGAGGTAAGGGCAGAGAGAGAGGGAAAGAGAGAGAATCCCAAGCAGGCTCTGCACTGCTATCAGCAGGGAGCTGGGAGTGAGGCACAGACTCACAACCATGAGATCATGACCTGAGCTGAAATCAAGAGTTGGATATTTAACCAACTAAGCAACCCAGACACCCTCCAATTTTTTTTTAAGTAGTCTCCATGCCCAGCGTGGAGCCCAGCAGGGGGCTTGAACTCACAACCTTCAGATCAAGACCTGAGCTGAGATCAAGAGTCAGACACTTAACCAACTGAGCCACCCAGGCACCCCAAGGTTTCAAATTTTAAAGAAGAATAAATAATTGTTGATTGTTGAGTAAGCTGAGTTCTTCAAACAAGTACATACAGACCAAAACGAAAATTGCAGGAGACCATTGCCAATGGCAGTTTAGAGAACTACCCTTCAATCAATGTTCCCAATCTGTATGATCTTGCTGTAAAGTCCATAAAGCAAAAAACTAAGTTTTTGTTGTATAAAAAGAATGCCTAATACCTAGAATAGTGCCTAGAATTTGGTAGAGCCTCAAATAGTCATAAATTTTAAAAATAGGTGAATAAAAAAATCAAGGCAATCTCCCGGGGAAAAAATGAAGGTGTGGCAGACATTATTTGCTGTCTCCCCAGCAGCCATCCCTCCTTCTTCTTTGCTAATGGAACTCTGGTCTCATTTAAGTATATATAAGTTTCATCTACTACAAGAGTGTTAGGACTCCTTCTTCCCCAGAAGGAGAATCCTGATTAGTCAAATTCAATTGTGGTGAATTATTCATTAGCTTTGATGGTGACTGGTTTACTAATAAACAAGTGACACAATAATAGTCATTAAGACCTGAGAAGAAGTCGGCTGTGAAGTTTTTTTTTAATGTTTACTTATTTTTGAGAAAGAGAGAGAGAGAGAGAGAGCCGACAGGGGAGAGGAAGAAAGACAGGAAAACAGATCATCTGAAGCAAGCCCTGCGCTTTTAGCACAGAGCCCAACATGGGGCTCAAACCCACAAACCAGGAGATCATGACCTGAGCCAAAGTAAGACACTTAACTGACAGAGCCACCCAGGTGCCCCTGCTGTGAAGTTTCTAAGAAATTCTTACTCTTAAGGACAGGAATGGATACAAAATCAATATATAGAAATGTGTTGCGTTTCTATATACTCACAATGAAGTAGCAGAAAGAGAAATGAAGAGGGCCGTGTTGGTGGCTCATTTGGTCAAGCATCCAACTCCTGATTTCAGCAGATCTCAGATTATGATCTCATGGTTTGTGAGATCAAGCCCCATGTTGGGCTCTGTGCTGACAGTGTGGAACCTGCTTGGGATTCTCTCTCTCCTTTTCTGCCTCTGCACATGTGTGCTCTCTATCTCTGAAAATAAATACACTTAAAAAAAATACAAATATAGGGGCGCCTGGGTGGCTTAGTCGGTTAAGCGTCCGACTTTCACTTAGGTCATGATCTCGCGGTTGGTAGGGTTCGAGACGCGTCGGGCTCTGTGCTGACCTCAACGCTCAGAGCCTGGAGCCTATTTCCCAGAGTCTGTGTCTCCCTCTCTCTCTGACCCTCCCCTGCTCAACGCTGTCTCTCTGTCTCTCCTAGAAATAAATAAAACATTAAAAAAAAATTTTTAAAAAATACAAACATAGAAAACAATTCCATTTACAATTGCACATAAATAAATAAATAAATAAATAAATAAATAAATAAATAAAATACCTGGGAATAAACTTAACCAAGGAGGTGAAAGAACTGTACTCTGAAAACTACAAAACACAGATGAAAGAAACTGAAGAAGACACAAACAAATGGAAGGATATTCCAGGCTCAGGGGTTGGGAGAACCAGTATTGTTAAAATGTCCACATTGCCCAAAGCAAACTGCAGCTTTAACGTAATCCCTATCAAAATACCAACACCATTTTTCACAGGACTAGAAAAATGAATCCTAAAAAATGTGTATGGAACCACAAAAGACCCCAGAATAGCCAAACAACACTTGAAAAGAACAAATTTAGAGGTATCACAATCCCAGGCTTCAAGATATATGACAAAGCTGTAGTAATCAAAACACAGTATGGTAATGGCACAAAAATAGACATATAGATCAATGAAACAGAACAGAGAGTCTAGAAATTAACCCATGAGTATATGGTCAATTAATCTATGATAAAGGAGGCAAAAATATACAATGGGAAAAAAAGACAGTCTCTTCAACAAAATAGTGCTGGGAAAACTAGACAGCTATATGCAAAAGAATGAAGCTGGGCCACTTTCTTACACCATGCACAAAATAAACTCAAAGTAGATTAAAGACCTAAATGTGAAACCTGAAACCGTAAAACTCTTAGAAGAAAACATAGGCAGTAATTTCTTTGACATTAGGCATAGAAAGATTTTTCTAGATATGTCTCCTCTGGCAAAGGAAACAAAGGCAAAATTAAACTATTAGTACTACATCAAAATTAAAAGCTTTTGCACAGTCAGGAAAACCATCAACCAAACAAAAAGACAACCCACTCAATGGGAGAAAATATTTGTAAATGATATACCTGATAAGGGGTTAATATCCTAAATATATAAAGAACTTACACAACTCAACACCCAAATATCAAATAATCCAATTTTAAAATGGACAGAGGACATGAATAGACATTTTTCCAAAGAAGACATCCAGATGGCCAACAGACACATGAAAAGATGCTCAACATCACTCATCATCAGGATAATGCAAATCAATACCACAATGCGGTATCACCTCACACCTGTCAGAATGGCTAAAATCAAAAACACAAGAAACAGCAGGTGTTGGTAAGATGTGGAGAAAAAAAACCCCTCATGTACTGTTGGTGGGAATGCCAGCTGGTACAGCTACCATGAAAAACAGTATGGAGTTTCCTCAAAAAATTAAAAATAGAGGACGCCTGAGTGGTTCAGTCAGATAATCATCTGACTCTTGATTTTGGCTCACGTCACGATCTCATGGTTCATAAGATCAAGCACAGAGCCTGCTTGGGATTCTCTCTCCCCCTCTCTCCCTACCCCTATCCTGCTAACTCTTTCTGCTCTCTCAAAAATAAAACTTTTTTTTTTAATTAAAAATAGAATTACTGTACAATCCAGTAATTCCACTACTGGGTATTTACCCAAAGAAAACAAAAACACTAATTCAAAAGGATATATGTGCTCCTATGTTTATTACAGCATTATTTACAATAGCCAAGATATAAAAGCAACCCATGCATCCATCACTATATGAATGGAGAAGGAAGGTATCTATCTATCTATCTACCTATCTATCTATCAATAATGGAATACCACTCAGCCATAAAAAAGAATGAAATCTTGCCATTTGCAACAGCATGGATGGATCTAGAGGGCATAATGCTAAGTGAAATAAGTCAGAAAAAGACAAATACTATATGATTTCATTCATATGCAGAATTTAAGAAACAAATAAATGAACAAAAGAATAAAAGAGACAAACCAAAAAGCAGACTCTTAATTATAAAGAACAAATTGTGGTCATCAGAGGGGTGAGGGAATGGGTGAAATAGGTGAAGGCGATTAAGAGTACACTTATTGTGATAAACACTGAGTAATGTTTGGAATTGT
Organism: Proteles cristata cristata; assembly: GCA_017311185.1. Taxonomy (NCBI): domain Eukaryota; kingdom Metazoa; phylum Chordata; class Mammalia; order Carnivora; family Hyaenidae; genus Proteles; species Proteles cristata. Next base: position 3,824 of record JAESUZ010001473.1, read on the forward strand.
TGAATCTCTATATTGTATACCTGAAACTAATATAACACTGTTAACTTTATGTTAACTATATTTGAATAAAAAAGAAAGAAAGAAAAGGATAGAAAGACAGGACATTCTCTCTCTCTCTCTCTCTCTCTCTCTCTCTCTCTCTCAAATCATTTTTATTTTATGGAACACTTGGGTGGCTCAGTTGGTTGAGGGTCTGCCTTGATTTTGGCTCAGGTCATGATCCCAGGGTCACGGGACTGAGCCCCATGGAATCCAGGGTCATAGGATCAAGTTCGAGATTCTCTGTCTTTCTGCCCCTCTCCTCCACTTGTACACTCTCTTTTTTTCTAAAAAATAAAAAAGTAAAGGAGTGCCTGGGTGGCTCAGTTGGTTGAGCATCTGAGTCTTGGTTTCCACTCAGGAAACCAGGTCATGATCTCACAATTCATGGGTTTGAGCCCCAGCTTTGGGTTCTGTGCTGACAGCCTGCTTGGGATTCTCTCTCTCCTTCTCTCTGCCCCTCCCCTGTTCATACCTTCTTGCACTCTCTCAAAATACATTTTAAAAATAAATAAAAGGAGTCCTCCATTCCCTTTAAAAAAATAAATAAGTAAACAAGTCATTTTATTTTTTTCTAGGTAATCGCTACACCCAACGTGGGGCTCAAACTTAAAACCCCAAGATCAAGAGCTGTATGCTCTACCAACTGAGCCAGCCAGGTGCCCCCAGAATGTTTTCTCTTTAATCCAACTGATGCTCTGTGATCTTTGCTGCTGTAGCCCTCTTGTGACCAAGAGGAAAGAAGCCAGAGGACCAAAGCCAACAATTAAGGATAACATAGCAGAAATATGAAAAAGGCTTGGACCTTTTGATATCATTGAGTCACTGAATTAACCAACCCTGGAATTCCCTACATCTGGACTTCTTATATGAGATGACACACCCCAGTATTGTTTAAGCCATTTTAAATCAAGTCTTGTGTCACTTGCAGAAAAAAACACCCTAACAGGTATATGCTGTTGGTTGGTTACCCATTCCCAAACTCCTTTTCCATTACAGAGGGTGAAAATGCCAGATACTTGCTTTCCCAGCTTCCCTAGCAGCCGGGAGCACACATGACCTCGTTCTGGCCCATGAGACACAAAGGTAAGTCCACTTGGAACTCTGAGAAAAGAATTACCACCACTCCCCTCATCACCCCAATCAAAATTAAGAAAGAGGCATGGGAAGAGAAGTTTCTTTTTTCTTCCTGAATGATATAGTAAGAAAATCTGACTGCTTGAGCCATGTCAACCATATTGTGACTGTTCAGAGCAAAACTGAGCATGAAGACTAGAACATAGACTGGCAAAGTGGAAGGAGGGAAGGAAATGGGTTCTGATGACATTGCCAAGCCTCTGAACCAACCCTTGGCTCACCTACTTCACACTCATTAAGAAAGCAAGAAAGAGGGGTGGCTGACTCAGTCAGTAGAGCATGTAATTCTTGATCTCAGGGTGGTGGGTTCAAGCCCCATATTGGGTGGAGGAGGGAGGGAGGGAGGGAGGGAGGAAGGAAGGGCCTTATGGTTTACGCCACTGTTGGCGAGATAGATTTTCTGTTGCTTACATCGTCCTTACTGATAAACCCACATTTATAAAACTGCCAGTTAAGAAAGGAAGTGTGGCTGTGGAGCATGATCTAACTCAGCAGTAGCATTTGCATGGTCATAATAATATAAATGGTGACCTGTTTTAACCAAAAATTGTCAAAATAGCTCTCTTGGGGGAGTAAAAAGAGTAAAAATGGGATCACGGTATGTGAAAAGGCCCAGTCTTCATCACCATGACAAGAATTCACAAATGATGTCTAAATTTTAAAAATTAAACAGAGTGGTTTTAAGTGTGTTAATTATTGGGGCACCTGGCTGGCTCAGTTGGTTAAGCGTCTGACCCCTGATCTTAGCTCAGGTCATGATGTCACAGTTCATGGCACTGAGCTCTGTTTTGAGCTCCTGGTTGTCAGCATGGAAACTGCCTAGGATTCTCTCTTTCCTTCTCTCTCTCTCTGCCCCTTCCCCACGCTCTCACTTGTTCTTTCTCTCTCTCAAAATAAATTAACTGTAAAAAATAAGTAAAATCTTATTTTAAAAATGTATTAATTAGAAGTAGGGAGATATATATGAGGAGAAAGAGAAAGGGCTTAAAATATCTCCTTTGGAAAAGAACTCAGGAGGTAGGGAAGGCTGGGCAGGGTGATCTGCCTGACTCGTCATGAAACTCTCAGTTCCACTTAGCTCTTTTAAAAAATGAACACATATTCTCTGATAAAATCTTAAATTAATGTCAAGTCAAATCCAATTAAAAAAATATTATGGATTTGGAGACAAATTTCACAAACTAAGCCATGTCAAAGAGAAACAAGCTAACAAGAAAATGAGTGAGTACATGAAAGATAACTCATTAACATGCTCTGATATCATTTAATCATTATAAACATGGGGGCACCTGGCTGGCTCAGTCAGAAGCACATGCGACTCTTGATCTTGGAGTTGTGAGTTTGAGCCCCATGCTGGGCATAAAAATTACCAAAAAAAATAAATAAATAAAAAACAACTATAAAAATGGATGGAAGTTACAAAGATAGAGCTATTGGAGGTGTATGGTGACATATATTTATAACGAACATAGGAAATGAAGTGACAGAGCCTGAAATTTTTAACTTCCAGATTAAGGCATCCATTTTTCAGTTTACAGAGACTAGTTTTGTGCATATCACATGCTCAGTCTTACACTTGAATCTCTGTGCATCCCTGTAATAAAGAAGCTCAACATCCCAGCTGGGGGACCAAGATTAACCAACAAACATAAAGCACAGAATGGCATAAGGAAAGAGTCACAAGGAGTTGAGGAGCGCGCATTGGTATAGTTAGGCCCTCTGGGTAACGTGGGTCTGAATTCTGGCCTGTAAGGAATGAATAGTGTTTCTGGAGGCTGGAGAAGGAGGGTGGGGTTCCAGGTAAAGTAAATAGGACAAACAAAGTCATTAAGGTAGGATGTATCCTTAACCTATAAAGAGCTCATCCAATAGAAAAAAGAAAAAGACCAAGAACCCAGTTAAAAAAAAAAAAAAGGAAATGAAATCCCTTCCATCTCCAGGTTAGTCGACCCTCATCCTCCATCCTATGGGACATTTTTGGGTGAGACCACATCAGACTCTGCACTGACAGTGAGGAGCCTGCTTGGGATTCTCTCTCTCTCTCTCTCTCTCTCTCTCTCTCTCTCTCTGCCCTTCCCCTTCTCTCCCCTTCCTCAAAATAAACAAATGTTTGAAAAAATAAAAAATAAAATATTTGAAAGCATAGTAAGAGAAATATCCAATAAATTCCATTGTCATCTCTCCCATTGGCAAAGATCAAAAAGTTTCATAACCCTATGTGTAGCAGGCAGAATTTTCATATGGTCCCCCAAATTCCCACCCCTGGTATTCACACAACTTCTCTCAGTAATTCACTCTCACACTAATCTAAGTGTTGCTGCGAATCGGATGTTGCCGATATAATAAAGTTTCCAAACCAGGTGACCTTAAGATCTGGATGGGCCTGAGCTAATCATATAAACCCTCTAAATCGAGGTCTAGGGGCACCTGGCTGGCTCAGTCAGTAGAGCCTGCGACTCTTGATCTTAGGGTCATGAGTTCAAGCCCCACATTTGGTGTAGAGTTTACTTTAAAAAAAAAAATGAGGGGCGCCTGGGTGGCTTAGTCGGTTAGGCGTCCGACTTTCGCTCAGGTCATGATCTCGCGATTCGTGGGTTCAAGCCCCGCGTCGGGCTCTGTGCTGACTGCCACCTCAGAGCCTGGAGCCTGTTTCAGTCTGTGACTCCCTCTCTCTCTGACCCTCCCCTGCTCACGCTGTCTCTCTCTCCCTCTCTCTCCTAGAAATAAATAAAAATATTTAAAAAAAAAAATGAGGCATGCCTGGGTGGCTCAGTCAGTTAAGCGTCTGGTTTCAGCTTAGGTCATGATCTCACGGTTTCATGAGTTTGAGCCCCAAGTCGGGCTTTATGCTGGCAGCTCTAAGCTTGCCTGAGATTCTCTCTCTCTCTTCTCTCTGCCCATCCCCCATCCATGCTGTCTCTGTCTCTCAAATAAATAAACTTAAATAAATAAATAAATAAACCTAGGCCTAGAGGTCAGAGACAGGGAAGTCAGTGATCCAAAGCAGAAGAAAGATTTGATTCACTGTTGTTCACTTGAAGATGGAGGAGACCAGGTGGCAAAGAATGCCAACAACTTTTAGTAGCTGAGTGCAGCCCAAAGCTGACCAGCCTGCAAGAGCGGTAGACCTCAGTCCTACAACCATAAGGAACTGAAATTCATCAAAAACAAGCTTGGAGGCAGATTTCTCCCTAGAGTCTCCAGGCAAGAACTCAGTCTGGTTGGGGCACCTGGGTGGCTCAGTCGGTTGGGCATCCGACTTCGGCTCAGGTCATGATCTCACGGCTCGTGGGTTCGAGCCCCGTGTCTGGCTCTGTGCTGACAGCCAGCTCAGAGCCTCGATCCTGCTTCCGATTCTGTGTCTCCCTCTCTCTCTGACCCTCCTCTGCTCACACTGTCTCTATCTCCCGCTCTCAAAAATAAATAAAACATTAAAAACAATTTTTTTTAAAGAATTCAGTCTGGTCGGTTTTAACCTTGTAATACCCTGAGCCAAGAGCCCAGCCATGCTGCGCCAGACTTCTGACCTACAGAACCGTGAGCTAATAAGTGGGTGTTGTTTTCAGCCACTGAGTTTGAGGTAATTTGTCATGCAGCCATAGAAAGCTAATATGCTGTGTTTAAAAGGGTGTGGAGAAATTTATTGCTGGTTGTCATATAAATACGTATAACATCTATGGAGAGCAAATTGGCAATATATATGAAAATTAAAGTTGCTCATCCCTTTGACTCAGCAACTCCTTCTTTAAGAATACCTCCTACAGATACACTCAGACATGTGCGAGATGATCTATAAACAAGGATACACATTGTGGTGTTGCTGGTAACAGCAAAAGACTGTCTGCAACCTATGTATCTATCAATGGTAGGCTAGCCTAATACATGCTGGTGTGGCTCCCAAAATGAGGCCATGTGAGACACCCTGATATTGAAAGACCCCCAGGAATTATTTTTTGGTGAAAATGTAAGGTTTAGATGGTTTATAGAAGGCTACTATTTGTTCATCGCAAAAAAAAAAAAAAAATTAAATGAGAAAAATACAACCATACATGTTCATAAATGCATAGGATCTTTCTGGAAAATACACAAGAAACACAAGGTTACCTTTACAGAAGGTGATCCATTGACTAGTGGACAGAAGAAGGACGACTTTTTCCATGTTCCCTTGTTCTCTCTTTCCAGAACAAAGACGGTGTGTGTATCAGCAGTTCAGAAAAAGAAATACAAACAAAAGAACAAGATTAGCTCTGTCCTTGTGGGTACTTGAAGAGAATAAAACTACATTTCTTTAAAGGAAGTAAGGGGGCGCGGCGCCTGGGTGGCTGAGTCGGTTAGGCATCTGACTTTAAATTTCGACTCAGGTCATGGTCTCGGTTGTGGGATCGAACCCCATTGGGGTCCACACTAAGAGCCAGGAGCCTGCTTGGAATTCTCGCCTCCCTCTCCCCCCCCCCCTCTCTCTCTGTCTCTGCCCTTCCCCTGTTGGCACGCTCATGCTCGCTCTCCTTCGCTCTCTCAAATAAATATTTGACAAAAAATTTAAAAAAGAGGTAAGGAGAAGGAAAGAAGGGAAGGAGAAAACCAGAAAAGACCAAGATGAGACTTAACTGCCGCTCGCTCTCTGTTCACCTAAATATTTCTCCTTGGTATCAACGCTATGGCTCATTTTCAGACAAAGGTCTACTTGCAAGTGCCTACAGAGACGTCCTCGGTGAGTAAAACGCCCTGCCATTTCCTTGTGCTCAGGGTCCCAGCAAGTGCCCCATAAATACTTAGTGCCGAATGGAAACCAACTTGACAATAAACTATTTGTAAAAAAAAGAAAAATGTTACAAACACAAGTATTTGGCTAAAAATAAAAAAAAAAATACTGCCGAAATCAGCTAGCGCTTACTGCTGCTTTATCCACCTTCTTTCTCTCATAAAAGTAGGATGCCAATGTGGTTTTGTACGTATGTTAATCGAAGATTTCTTTCTTTTATTTTCAGGTACACTCTACAACCAAGGAAGGGCTCGAACTCACCACCCGAGATCAAAAGTCGCGCGCTCTACTGACTGAGGCAGCCAGGCGCCCCCTCGGAAGATTTGTCAACCTTTGCTAAAAAGTCGGAGTTTCAGCGTTAGCTGCTGTCTTTTTTTTTCCAGCGGGCGCCAGCGGGGTTAGAAGGCTGGGTAGAGAGTTTCCTCACGACTAACCGATTTTGAAATTGAGAAAGGCTTTGAGGGAGAACAGAGCACGACGTTGAGCGATCCGAGAGGCTGAGCCCATCGCCGCGAAGCGGAAGATCCGTGCCCCACCCACCCCGACAGCTCGCACTCGCGCCCCCTGCAGGCTGCAGCTCTATCTGCAACTCTCCGTGGTTTCTCACACCTACAACCCTTTCCACCGGTGGGCCCCTCCGCCTGGAAGCCCATCAACTCAGGCTTCTCATCTGACTCGGTCAAGGCTTTTTGTTTGGTGAAACTCGTACGATTTCTGGCTCAGGGGTCCCTCCTCTGGGCCTCCATAGCTCCCGCGTTCACATCCCTCGTGTGTTTGTTTGCCCTCCCCCCAAAGCAACCCCTGAGACAAGGCTGTGGAGGCAAATGGCTTAGGTGACCCCAGGAATCACAAGTGATTTCCTTCCTTTAAAGAACTGTACTTTTGGGGCACCCGGGTGGCTCAGTTGGCTAAGCGACTGGCTCTTTTTTTTTTTTTTAATGTTTTATTTATTTATTTCTAGGAGAGAGAGAGACAGCATGAGCAGGGGAGGGTCAGAGAGAGAGGGAGTCACAGACTTTGGTGCAAAGCCCAGGCTCTGAGCTGGCAGTTAGCACAGAGCCCGACGCGGGGCTCGAACCCACGAACCGCGAGATCATGACCTGAGCGAAAGTCGGACGCTTAACCGACTAAGCCACCCGGGCGCCCCTAGCGACTGACTCTTAGTTTCAGCTCGGGTCAGGATCTCACCTTGGTAAGTTGGAGCCCCACATCCGGCCCAGTGCTGACAGCTCAGAGCCTGGAGCCTGCTTGGGATTGTCTCTCTCCTTCTCTCTCTCTCTCGCAAAATACATGAACAAACTTTAAAAATTAAAAACAAAAAACAAAAAAGAACTGTACTTCTCTTCAAGTAGGGAAAGTGAGACATAGAGGGAAGCTAATAAAGGACACGTTTATGGGTTGATGCGTTTATGGGTTTAACAACCTGAGCAACTGGGACTTAGGCCTTCAAGGGATCCTCTGAGAGGCCCAGAACACGCCTCAGAACCGTCACACTGGAGGACCAGGAGGCTGGGACATTTCCCTACCAACTTCCATGCCCT